>JAQJVL010000003.1:10160252-10332079 GCA_035578905.1 Stictocephala bisonia
TAAACATTTTCATCTTTTTTTCGTTCTTCTTGATTTAATGGAACTTCGTTGTTATTATTGTTGTGATATATTTCTTGATGAATAGCTAAAAGCCAATCATCTTGAAATAAGTCATTACAAATGTTGCAGCGATGCATGATGTGCTCTCTACGAGAATCAGTCAGCAAATGACAAAACATTTCTAGCGCACCTCCTTTTATAGCAGGTCAAACGGTGGTGGGGGGTTAAAAGAATCTCTTTTTCAATGTAATACAAAGATGGAGGGGGACATGGGGTATGGAGAACAAACCGTATAGTTTTAAAGTATATTCCTCTTTCATCATTTATATGTTACTATCAATGAACTAAGTCCTGTAAGTGGGTCAAGGTCACACTTATATATTACCAAAGCGGGGAATAGAGCAGTAAGTGATCCTCAATTAGAACTACAGACTGCTCTATTCCCCGCTCTGTTTTCAAAAATAAATACCTACTTTCAAAATGGAATTTCTAGTCCGATTCGTCGTCGTCCGAAGATGAAGAAAATAAGCGACGGCGAGCAGTAGTAAAATATTCTTATTGGTAAGGAATTGTTACTAGTGGTTGGAGTTTCTTCAAGACTTGTTGTCTCAACCACCTCCATCACAACCTCAACTTCTTCATCTTCGTTATTAAATATTTCCATTACTTCGTCTTCTTCTTCCTCTTCTAAAGAAAACATATCAACAGCTTCTTGCAAACTTAAATTATCAACCAGCTGTTGATACAGCGCTAAATCTACTGAATCATCGTCACTTAATTGCTCTATTAATATTCGACTTTTGGATTGTGACAATGAAATTGATGTTGTTAAACAACGTGGACAAATGCAAGTGCGTTTGAGAGACTTGACTAAACACGACAACAAAGTTCTACTAACACGTGAAGAATTCTACATCTTCAAGTTTGCAACATCACCGATTACCAGGTACATGAGACAGTTAGTATTTTCAAGTTCTGTGATAAAGGAATATTTGGTTGACACGTTGGAAAAAGAGCCTGACAGCACCATACTATACGGACCTGTGGATACATCTATTTTTAATAGAATACCTCATGAAGTTGACATGTGGAGAAAATTGAGAAACTTTGAAAGTGACGTACAAGCTATAGAAGTTGGAGGAGAAACAATAAAAGCAGAAGAAGTAGAAAATGTGAAAACAGAAGCAGAAGAAGAAAGGAATTAACAGCAAGAAGAACAACAACAAATGTAAAGAAATTAAAAGGAGAAGAAGAAGAAGAATATGACCATGGGGTAGGCCTACCGGGGATGGTGCCCACGTTAAATATACACCAACACGCCTGCAACTGTACGGCCTGTATTTAACGATACTTACCGTGGTGTGGAAAACAGTTGATCCTCAAACTCCAACATGGAAGGAGTGGATGATGTTTTAGTAAGACCTTGCGTTATAGAATTTCAAGCATTTCGAGGTAATAATGACAAGTCCATTATCAAAGAATTAGTCGTTTTAGACTTGCAAACATTTGTAGTTTATCCATTTATGTTTGAAGTTCCCTTTTCCTTCAACAAACTCAATTCAAAAGCAAAAATAAACAAATGGGTGTCGAAATATTTTCATCACATACAATGGTATGAAGGATATAAAACTTACTCAAATCTGCACAGTATCATGTATCAGTATTGCAAACAATATAATGTTATTTACACAAGAGGATTGGAAAAAAGAAACTGGATACAACGATACACAAATGGAAATGTGTTCGATATAATTGTAAACAAGAATTTTGGATATTAACATGATAGTTGCTGTGTTACTGTTAATAGTCCTAAATATAGGCGAACACAGTTCGCGTTGCGCAACGCTTATCGTTTAGTCGTTTACTTGGAGCAAAAAGGTATATGTGGTGGGGGAACCGGTGGGTATAAATACGCGGCAGTGACTCGATCACGGCACCAGTATGACACAAGACTCCAAGGAGGTAACATCTCAGATGACACCGCTGACAAAGATGACATCAAGGCAGTATCTTGAAACACTAGTTGAGCGATTCAACGCAAACTCAAAGTCCAACCTTCTGCTAACGAGAAAATGTTCAGAGCTAAAAGAACACAAAAACTACATCATCCACGGTGTTAAAAAGCTGGAAACAACCCACGGAGAAGCGATTTTGGTATCACTCAGTGACGCACCCTTCACTCCGGGGGATGAACCTAAATTTCAAGTATTTCTTCCAAAACGATTTGTTCAACTTTTGCAAAATGAATACCTGAGAGATATTCAGCCTGGATCATTGTATCTGGTATCCCACGGATCAAGCGTAAACAATTCTACTGAACTCACTCTGCACGTCACACACGAGTGTTAGGATGTAGTATTATTTGTATGTAGTTTTCTAGTCAATTGTAAAAAATAGTTTGTTTATGCTGTACTATGTAACCACTCTGTATTGTACAAAGTTGAAAATAAAATAAAGAGAAAATAAAAGAAGAAAAAGGCAACACAGCCGTATATGCAAAGATATACTGCTGTGTTGCTTTTTTTAAAATTCAAATGTTTGACCTTGAAACTTGTGTTTGTTTAAATTTAATAATATAGGTGAGGCAAATAAACTTACTTGATAGATCGATTCTGTATTAGTTTGACCTTGGCACTTGTGTTTGTTTAATAATATAGGTTAGAAGGGAGTGATGTAGTGGGGGATAGTGGTAGTGGTGGGGGAGGGACCGGTAGTGGGGGTAATGGTAGTGGTGGGGGGAGAGACCGAGTACCTAGCAAACATGCTAGCGCTACATCACTTTACGTCCAGTTCTTGAACAGTGCACATTGAGCTCGATACACATGAACTCTCCTATCCAAGATAATACAGTTTCTTTATCAACACATTATGTACAGAATGTTGAAATTGCATTAGATGGTAATATTAATAATCCAGTTCAAGTACAAGAGGTAAGCAGCACTACATCTTCTGATGTTGAAGCTGTTCTGATGTCATTGTTGGGTTATGACTAGGTTCTGCCAATCTTTAACAGTGATCATGTCTCTAACAATCAAAGAAATTAATTATAACACTGTTCATTTATCGACTCCACAAGATCTCCATGTTTTTACTGAAGAGTTGAAAGACCTTTTATCGACTGGTTACACTGTATTTTAGGAAGTGATTGCAACAAATACCGAAACCACCACCACCACAACTACCATGGACTCTCGGCTGGACTTGCACTATGTACCGACAAGGAAGATCGACAACTGAAGACGAATGGAAGATGGTGGAACCAAACAAGGAGAATCGACAACTGAAGGATAGATAGATTCTTGTAAAGAAATTACTACTAGATATTGTAAATAATTTAAGATATGTTTGTAACACAACAACAACAGTAATAATAACCAAAGTTAGAAATTGGGGCTGCTGGCTCACTTGATTTATGACTTTCGATCGTAGTACTTTTCATGATTTGAACGAAATGTTGGGTCAGTGACGTTTGGTGGTGATGTGTGTGGCTAAGACGATTGTTTGTAACACTGAAAAAAAAAAAAAAAAAAAAAACAGTAATAACTAAGATCTTGTACGATTTTCATTAGATTGCATTCATTCGGTTGTTTTTATTCGATTTACCTAATAATCGAATACAAACAACCGAATGGTTACAATCGAGTGCAAATCGTACAAGATCTTTTTTTAAACATATTTTGAATGACCTTGAATCTCATTACGTCACTGTTACCGTCACAGTAACGTCACTGTTACCGTCACAGTGACGTCACTGTTCCCGTTATCAGCTGACGTCACTCTGCTTGTCTTTTCCTTTTAAATTTGACAGCTCACCGGAAGTCGTAAATCACTTTTATCGATTGCCCCAGCGTGCCTGTTTTGTTACTACTAACGTTTAATAGTAATAATAATAATAACAACAAGTTATATGCACCAACATATACATATAATGTATCAACATTATATGTATCCTACTATGAAAACATAGGTAAGTATTTTCCATAGTATAATTTTTTCTCAAAACAAGATAGCTTTGTGATTTCATTGTTTACATGGACTGTGGATCCGTGGATATGTTCCAACGGCTTAACCTAAGAAATTGTATTTGCAATGTTTATATCGTAAAATGAAATTTAAATCTACGACAATGAGAAGTCATTAGCACATTCATGCGAAACAGTGCGACTATCCCCATATGTGAATGCACTTCAAGATTTGGAGTGTGAGTCCCATCCCCCCACCAAAAGAAGGAAGTCGCGCTGTACCGGGATCCCCCGTTACAGCGCGACTTCTTTCTTCAAGTGATAGGCTCAAGTTCAGACAAGTGATAGGATCACGGTTGAGACTCGGAGGATTAAATCGTAACTCGGCAGCTGAGCGGAAAAGACGATTTATTGCAAAAAAATTAAATATTAAAAACCAGGCTGAAGGCTACAATAGCAAAAATACCATAAAAAGCAATAATACAAATTAAACAGAATTACAAACATATAAACAAGAATAGTCATGCCTATCTTCAGAAATACCAGAAAATCGAAAATACAACAAAAATGAAAGAATTTACATTGAAAATTTAAAATTTGAACATAACCAATCATCCAGCAATATAGCCCACATCCCATGATTCCACCGTTTCAGGAAGTCAGCTGGGATTCCTGGGTGGCTCCGAATAAAAAAAATTACAACGTTATTAAATCAATCTCCTTTTGGTGAAATTAAACATTAAGAAAATAAAATATAGCACCGTATCGGTTTACCAGAAATTAGCTAAACAATAAGCGCTACACACAAAAAACATATACCAACTTAATAACTAGGTCTACTAAACTATAACCAACTTAATAACTAAACATAAAAAATAGATAAATATTTTTAAAATAATAACAGGAATATAAAGATATGAAGATAATTTTACAATAGTAATACAATTTGTATAAATATAATATATTCAAAATATATGGCCTAATGATATATATATATATATATGTTTCGGCTATAGCTATCAAGATAGATTTTGAGTTCAAAACAGTACATAGTCAGGCCTAGGAATAACAAAATCACTGATGTAGGTGTTTTAAAATACTGCACAGAATTATCATAAACCCCCAGATCAGCCGCCGGGACAAATGAAAAGAGC
Source organism: Stictocephala bisonia (assembly GCA_035578905.1). Lineage (NCBI taxonomy): Eukaryota > Metazoa > Arthropoda > Insecta > Hemiptera > Membracidae > Stictocephala > Stictocephala bisonia. Next base: position 10,165,369 of record JAQJVL010000003.1, read on the forward strand.
TGACCTGAGAACAGAAGCCACCAGACAATGGAGAGTGGGACCAATGAAGAAACCTCCATCGGATATCACAAGGTCCCCAGGTCAGGCCAGCAGGGTCTAAAAGGCAGTGATATGCCAGCGGCAGGCTGAGGTCAACGTCCGACTCGAGGACTTCGAAGTTTAGTTTAAATTTTATCGAGACATTCTGTACGTAAGGTTTGTGAAGGAGTGAGAAGTCCTGTCGAGAAAAGAACAAGAAACAGGCCAACCAGACAGACCAGTAGTAGGAATTACGAACAGACCAAGTCCGAGTAAACGGCGAAAGTAGAAGCAGACAGCGCAAGAACGAATCTCGGGCAGTTTTGCAAACGAAATGTAGAGTAACAAAAAAGTACCGTTCGAAAGACCCGGTACAAATGCAACCAGTTGAAACCTCGGAACAAAATATTCCACCTGGAATTTGAATCAAGTGGAAAGTGTAAGCGATTCCACACGTCTGGAACTCATAATCCAAATCAATCAATATTTAGTATTTCCCTGGTAAAGATACAGAGTACAAAACAACGGGCATACAACGTCTCAACAGCATCAGGTACGGTACTCAAGCAGTGTGTTTACATGTTTTTCATTTCAATTTTTATATGCACGCCTTTTCACAGCTTTTGAGTATAATAAGAGGTGATGGAAATATGTGTTATCCCTGCTGCAGCCGTCGGATAGCATGCGAAGGGAAATAAAAGAAAGATCGTGAGGGACAAAATACTAAGATGATGATATCTGAAGAAATAAACGGATTATCTCTATAAATAAAAGAGAACGCCCTTACTAATTCTTCCACTTCTCGTCATCCTATAGAGCTGAGATTTTGTTCAAATGTTTGTTTTAGGCTAAATAGTAAAACTAAAATTTTTTAATCTTAATAAAATACTCCTAAGGGTTAAAAATCGACCCTAAAAAATTGTTCCATAAAGTTTCTCACACCAAACATATTAATACTTCAACGACGTCGATGTAAGACGTTTAAAACGTATCTTTTATTGATATTCAATGGGTGCAGTTCACACCGAGTATTAATAATACGTTTGTGACGTCGCTGTAGTATTAATATGGATTGGGGAAATACCTCGGCTAGCTACGCTTCGCTCACGTATAACAACTGACCCATGCGCAAAAGCCGATCTCACCTCGTTGTTCATTTCTGCGCCTGCAAAGTATCGTAAATTATTGCGTGCATCATATTTGACGTAGGTTTGGGTTTGAACGGAGCATATAAAAGAAGCCAAGGTATTAATTCAGCCGAAAACGTATTAATATGTCGGCTACTTTGGTGTTAAAGACCTTAAAGATAACATTGGGTCGATTTTAGTAAATTAGTAAAAACTGTATTGTAAATAAATAAACCTGTTTAAATTGTATGTTTAATATTTTATCCTGTTGATGCAATAATTACAGTTTACAATTAATTACATTTTTCTATATATTTGTAATCTATACAATTACGTGTAAAATATATTTGGGAAATTTACAATATTGAGATAACCGTGTTGAAATTCCTTAAGGCAGACTTACAAGGTTTTCTAGACCATACAGAATGACGGTAGCAGGTTGAGCTTTTATATTGACGTAATGGTTTAGAGAGAACCACAGGGGAAGGGTAAGAAGCACAGAGAATAACCCCGTAGCGAAGCAAGGGCTGTCGGCTATTCGTACATAAAAACATGCTAGGGAAATAGCATTCGGAAGGGAATAAAAGGCAATATATGGTTGTGGCCGAAGAGACAAAAATATTTATTTGTTGAGAGCAACAAAAAGAGCAAAATTATCTAACATTTTTCGTATTCCAAGCGGCAAAAATGCCAAGGTGATTGCATTTGAAATAAATTAAAGGAAAAATGTAATCGTATGCAGGTACAACAAGAATTTGAGGAAATAGCATTTAAAGTCAAATGGAAGGAAAAATGATTGCAGTTCAAGCGAAAAAATGCCAGGGTATTCAAAATAATTGAAGGAATAAGGTATTATAGATGGAGGAGGCGAAACGAATTACAATTCAACTCAGTTTGTCCTGGGCTGTGACACATGAAACTTTGTAAAAGTAGTAGATTAAGGATGATGAGTACATTAAAAGTTATTTATAAATAAACCAAAAAAGATGTGAAATCAAACAACAAAAAATTCAAAAATGTAAAAAAACGGACACCAAGCACATAAAAAAAGTTATTGATAAATAAATAAAAAATCAGTGAAATTAAAATGGGATGGCCAAGTACCTTCGGTACTTCAACGCAATAAACAAACATAACAAATAAACCTTGCAAACAAATTGAAAAAAAATATGGACATGAATGAAAACTAAAATCCTTGGCGATGGCTTTTTTGAACCTCATTTAAACGCCACCGCCAAGGATTTTAGTTTGCACTTGTGTCTGTATTTTTCTAATTTGTTTGCATGGTTTGTTTGTTACCTTGGAGTACCGAAGGTACTTGGACATCCCATTTTGATTTCACTCTTTTTTTGGTTTATTTATCAATAACATTTTTTGTGCTTGGCGTCCTTTTTTTAACTTTTTTGAAGTTTTTTGTAGTTTGATTAAATTAAATAGCCTACTTTAAACATATTTAGTAACATTCATAAAAATATGTATTATCTTCATTTTTTTAACTTGACATTCACTGTGCTGGACTGACGTCTGCTTTCATTGTAAACCAACAGAAACAACTGAAGGAAATGGCGGATGTTTTATATTGGTGACGTGGTGGAGGAAAGCGAAAGGAGGGGAGGGCTCCCCATAACGTCAAATGGAGCAAAATTAGACGCTTGTCTCTTCCTCCACTATGTAATTACACTGAAAAGTTGTCATGACAACCAGAGCGTTAGGCCACATGCTGACGGTGCAATAGTAAGATCCGCCCAATTTACGTCATTAGCAGCAGTGCCCATTGGTTGGTTTGACTAACACCAATGCATCAAAGCATAGAACGATTAAATTTAACCATTATTTAGTATTCAAATAACAATTAATAATATCATTAACACAATGAATAATAATGTAAAAAATAAATAGCATTTTTACAAATTAGTACTGTTCTTTACAGTTATTTTTTGTAGTTTTTTTTTTTTTTGACTAAACACTGTTGTGGAAATTGAGCACTTGACGTCGAAACGCCATTAAAGCAGGTAACTGAGTGTTTGAAAGATTCCCCTCTGCCTCAGGAACATGCGCTAAATATAAAACATAGTTCGCTTTCTTCTACCTGCCTCAATTATACCATAAAAACATATAGGCCTATTATCACAATTTGGTTAAAATGTTTATTAACTTACCCAATGAAAGTGATGGTTTCGCCTAAGATTTCTCGACTCGGAACAAAAATATGAAGATGGTTTTCTTATACATAGAGAATTTGTCTGTTCAGGGAAACAAAAGGGTGCATCTAAGAGAAATTGTTGTAGAAGAAAGAACTGGCAGTATACTTGATTACGTTCCTGAAGATGGTAAATGCCACCTTTAATGTATCCATAATATAATTTTATGATAATTACATTATACTAACATTAGCTGACAAGATAAATTATCAAATACCTTTGATGTATTTTTTCCTGTGTTGTATTTTGTGACATCATAGCGTATGATTTCAATAAAGCGACGTCCTATCTTATGCCATTACCAAAAAACTGAACGAACAATGTTCCATCCCGAGAGCCTACCTCGTCCTCAGTCCTCAGACACAATGTAACCTCTACCTAGCAGATTCGTCTAATGAAACAGATTCTGCCAATTTATTCCTCCGCCTAACTTATTCAATCATAATCATAGTAAATATACTACACCTTCTTTGAGACCAAGTATGCGACGAGGAAAATTAATATTATATGTGTTCAACTTTCAGTTCCGTACATTGTGAAAGGAATTGAATAGAAAAATCCCTCTTTATACCTTTGCTCTGGAACAGATGGTGGGTCTAATAATGGTTCTTCTTAGACTGCCAGTTGAGACCAAGATAGAAAACATTAAGGTAGACCTAGAGGATTTTGGATTTACAAGTAACCATAGCTCCTATTAATAGTTTTTTGTATATTTAAGAAAGGCTGGCATCTGGAAGCCAGAAATGTTAATGAGAATCAGGGTGAGCACAAAAATTGACAGCCATGGTGCCAGCCAGATTTGACAGCCAGTCCTTTGGATCGAAGGAGACTAAAATATATTTGAGAAAGGTGGCGGAGGCCTCACAAGCATGCTCAAATCCATGACTGGCCATTGGCTGGAATTTTCCTTTATTAGTGAGCGAAGCTGACTATCTACTTAGTGACTGTCCATTCATGTATGATATATGCCTGTACCGGTGAGCTCTCAGTAGCCCATTAAATAGGAAGAATTCAAGACATGGCAGATATAAGCTTTCAGGACACTTTCTGGTAAGTCCTAGTTAATTTATAATGCCACCATTCATCAAGCACAGTACGTTGAGCTTCAATGCTAGATGAATACCTGGTCTTGGACTGTCTGGTTTAGATTAATTTAATCTGGCTGCATCGAACAAGCCCAACATTAAGATATCAGAAGGAGAGATGTCCAAGAGGCCTTTCTACTCAATGCAATCAACTACCATGGAGTACAAACCACCTTAAGTTTACCACATAGGATCTGTAGTATAAGACAAGCCCAGCCTAAGCATAACTGGTTTCACATTTTGTATTTTTCAGATGGAGATGCTAGGGGCTAGGTTTTATGCTTCACAACTCCAGAGTGGGATGTTTAGTAAAATACCACCAGTTCCCTCCTTACGCCATTGACCTCCTGCAGTTTGTGGGGGGGGGGGGGGTGAGATACTACACAACCTTCTTGACCCACCCACACCCATACATGTACAGTGGTATTGACCCACCTACCCGCCCATACACTTACAGTGGTAATGACCTACCCCCCCGCCCATACACTACAGTGATATTGACCCACCCACCCACCAATATACATACAATGGTATTGACCTCCCCACCCGCCATACACATACCATGGTATTGACCCACCCATAGACGTACAGTGGTATTGACCTACCCACCCGCCCATTCACGTACAGTGGTAATGACCCACCCATCCTCCTATACACGTACCGTGGTATTGACCAACCCACCCGCCCATACACGTACAGTGGTATTTTGTATTTTTCAGATGGAGATACTAGGGGCTAGGTTTTATGCTTCGCAACTCCAGAGTGGGATGTTTAGTAAAATACCACCAGTTTCCTCCTTACGCCATTGACCTCCTGCAGTTTGTGTTGGCACATTCTAAAGGTTCCCTCTAATTTAAAAAACCCCTGTTCTTAAAGTTCTTCTTCTAGATAGCTGCAACTTGAGGTGCTTTCAGCAAACTTTGATTAGAGTGGTAAACTGGAAATTATCTTTATGGACTAATGTCAATAAAATTGACTGATTCTTAAACCAAAAAGACAATGGCATGATTCTAATCTCTGTTATCTGAGAGCATCAATGAATTTTCAAATAGTCTAAAATTAGCAATAGGAAAAATATTTTTCCTCACTTGTAACCAGTTTTTTTTACACCAAACATATTTTTATGATTTAGAGCACAAACAGTTATTAAATTCTAAATTCAAATGTGAGATTAACCCCTAAAAATAACAATTAACAAATGGAAATTTATATGGAGTTTTCCAAAGGTATAGCTGAGCGGATGGGTGGTCCTGTTAATTCAGAGACTTCAATAGGTTTATTTGGATATTAGCAAATAACTAATGACATCAATCAACTAAAAACAAAAAAATTCCTCTTTTCTTATCATATGTAGTGAACTATTCTTCTTTTGTAAATTTTCTTACCACTATCACTGTTATTAAAATAATACAGGCATAAAGAAATCTGAATGTTATAAATTTTCCAAAGTAATCTATGATTCATTTTAAAATATATTTATCGTATATTTGAAAAACGAAAATGATTTTTCAATAAAACATCTAAATATTTTCCAGGCTTGTTCCTATAGCCATTCTTCCTGTTCTAAGTTTGATTTTGGAATGTTAATACCCTTCATGAACATTTTCAAATCAGACTATTATTTTTAACCTACTTCAAGGTTTGCAAATATTGCAAGTCTAAAAATATCGCATCATCGCACGTTTTACAAGTATGTTAATTTTTTTTTCTTGAACTGTCTTATAATTTTTTTTTAAATTACTATAGAGATAACATTTTTTTTAAAGTATGAAGCTTGAAATGAATTAAGAAAACACAAACAGATCACAATTAAATTGTTTATTGAAATATTGTTACATTCTTAAAAATTAAGAAGGAACTTATTTCTTACACATGAAAAACTGTTGCTAAATACTATATTTATCAATCCACAAGCAAATAAATGTCACTTCTATGAAATCTAATAGACTATAATATCATACCATTTAAGGAACTGAGAGATATTGTTTTACATTTCCAACATATTAACACATAAATGAAACTTATAAGACAGCAAACTAAAATACTTTTTTATGTTGTTGACATCAGGTAAACAATATTTCAATTAATTTAAGCATAAAACTATATATGGTACAGTGTAATGCATTGAAAATGTACGATGCAGTTAAAAATGAAATTATATTCTTTTTGATTTGATTTTTGGAGTAGTTGATGCACAGACAACCGGACCTACCAGCTTAGTACATTTTGGACTGGTTTCTTCTCCCTGAAAATATAATGCAATTGGATTATATAAAATTTAAAAACAAAACTGTAAATAAGCCTTTGATTAAAATTTAAGGAGGCTACTTTTATATTCAGAGTAATTCAACTCTTAGAAAAGTGTCACTGCTAAACAGCTTTCCTGAACTAGAATGCAATGTACTAAAAAGAATACAGAATCTATTTGAAGATCCTGGCTAGATGTGTGAACTAAAGTGCCACTCTTGTATTGATTTCTATAAATAACACGCAGTTCTTGTCAGATATTAATCCTTTGACTTGACATGTCAATGGTTTTTAATTGATACAGGAGTTTATTTTTTTCATTTGTTGGTTACTGGCACTGAAGCCATATGATATGTATTATGTCACTCACAGAATTACATTATAGCCTGCTCCTCTTATAGTAGTTAGTCATGGTGGGCAACTCATTAGAATCATTATAGTCAACTCCTATTCATGCTGACTATTGTTTTAATTAAGGTGGGTCTCCCAATCCCAAGTTACAGACTTGTGCATTGATCACCACCCAACAGACATCCCAAATCTTTCTAGTAGTGTAGATGCTTTTAAGAACCAGATTCCATGTCGGTATTAAAATAACTGAGACAGAACCTATCGCCTAAAATATCTACAACAGTTTGCCCCAAGTAGATGAGTTACAGCACTACCTCAATAATGATGAGACAGCTCAATGTTGTTCTATGTTAGTGATATCCTACAATGAACTATAGAAGTGATTGTTAGTATTATAAACTTTAATTATAAAGCTAATAAATAAAAGCTAAAAGAAAATTATAAGTAAATATAATTTAATTCGATGTTTGATTCTAAAACCTCTATTTCAATGTCTTTTAGTTGATATAACCTAATTAAGTTAAAACGATTTAAAATTCACATGATTATAATACATTATTATCTTATTATGCAAAAAAGCCATGTTCAGACAATATTTTTTTGGCTCCAAGGATTTTAAATTTTTTGGGGGGGTTTTCGACCACAAGAAATCAATTGGCATCAGTCTCAACCCTAGGAAAATTTTGATTTCAACCCCAGAGGCTCTTATACGTCCTGTGTTATCGACTTCTAGCAGAAAAAAGATTATGGAACCATTATTGGCTTCTAGCAGAAAGTGGGGTATCAAACTATGGTCACCATATCATATACTGTTGTGGACAAAACGCAGGATGTAGGCAGTCACATGTAGAAGCTTTCTCCAATAAGAGTACTGGGTGAAGAGATCCTATGAAGGGGGCGCAGACGAGAAGAGTGACTAAGGGCGTAGGCTTCATTTCTTCCACATAAGCTGGCTCCAGGCTGCAATCAAATATGGGCCAGTCCGAAGGAGGAAGTCACAGCCAGTCGGCACCATTTCACCAAGGAGGATGATCCTCTAGTTGAGAAGGCAGGATACTGTGGGAGTTGCAGTCGGCAGAGTTGAAAGCGCTAGGTATATACTGCCAACACTGAGTAAAGACTAGTTCTTGCACCTGTGCCACTCGTTTTGCTATGTAAGTCTTGAGGCGATAAGAGAGCGTCCTTAGCCACGCAAGTGCCACAGTGGAGTCACACCAGAACAATAGAATCGAACTTGTGAGTACAAGACATTTGATTGACAGAGTAGTTTACAAGTTCAGCCAACAAATGAGCAGCGCACAGTTCAAGTCGGGGCAAAGTTACTCTGTTCAAAGGAGCAACTCGAGTTTTTGCTATAATTTGACTAACCTGCACAGCATTGTCACTTGTGGCAGAGCGTATACAGATGGCAACTGCGTTTCTGAAGCATCGGAAAATGTATGTAAGTCCCATTGCACAGAAGCTAAGTGGAGAATAGCATGAGGAATGGTTATATTTACAATATGCTTCAAGGACGAATATGATCCCAAGGGAAGGGGATCGTCCCAAAAGTTGGGTTTCTGGGTGCGAGAAAACTACAGACGTCGTACACTTGTGCCACCACCGTAGTTTAGTGGGGTTTTGGCTAGAGAAATTCAAGTTAAGCGTAAAGGTGTCTGTAAAAGGGCTCCATTTAAGACCTAAAATTGAAAAATGAGGTTCCTGCGTGGATTGTAGAAAGACTGGAACTTCTTCAGGCAGGTGTTTCAGGAGGTGGGGTGAGTTCAAGACCCATTTCCGAAGTTCAAACCCGCCGAGGTGAAGTAGCTTGATGAGCTGGTCTTGCAGTTCGTGGCGTTCTTTTCGTCCTCAGCTCCACAGATCAGATCATCAACATAGCTCTGATGCTTAAGAACCTGTGCTGCACGGTGGTAGCGATCACCTTCATCCTCAGCCAGCTGGTGCAGAGTCTTGATTGCCAGATATGGCGAACAGTTCATGCCGTAGGTGACGGTGGTTAGCTTGAACATTGCCGTTGGATGGGAAGGATTTTCACACCACAAAATCAATTGGAACTTATGGTCATCTGTGTGCACTTTAATTTGCCTGTACATTTGCCTGATATCAGAGGAAATCACAGTATTGTGTAGGCGGAAGCGTAGTAAAATATTGCAAATGTTTTTCTGCAACTCAGACCCAGTTAAGAGAACATCATTTAGGGAGAGTCCGGAGCTGGTTTTAGCACTATCATCAAAAACGACATGGAGTTTGGTAGTACTTCTTTGAGCCTTGAGCACACCATGATGCGGTAAAAAATAGTGTGGAGTATCGCATACAAATGTTAGGCACTCTTGCGTGAAATCTGTACATAATTTTTGAAATTCAAAATCATTAAAGTTGTGAAGTTTGCACTCAAGAGCCTGAATTCTTTGTTCTGCATCGACTTTAAAACTCCCAAGTGAGGGAAGGTCGCTTTTAAAAGGAAGACGAATTATGTAAGGACAATAATTGTCCCTGGAGTGAGTATAATGTAAAAATTCCTCACATTGAGTTTCTTCAGCAGATTTCTTACTACAAGGGGGTAGTTCTTCCTGAATCCAAAATCGCTGAGAGTGGAGTAATTCAACATTATCAGTCGAGAGGAGAGATATCGAAAAGAAGATAAATGACTGGGTCGGCAGCGAGCAGGGGGGTACCCACTATTACAAAACCAAAAAAAGTTCTCAGGGCATGAGGCATATTACAGCCTAAGGTATGACTTTCATGAGTGAGGATTTGCGGAAACAGCACTCCGCCTATGAGTATGTCAATAAGACCAGACATATGGAACATAGGGTCTGCTAAAGTGTAAGTTTTAACTTTGTTTGATTTATATTTAATGTCTATTTTTTAACTAAGAAGCTTAGAGCAGTTATTTTTTTACATATATTAAAAACCCATTATTGGTTTTTTACTGTTGTAAATATTCAAAGATAAATACATTCTTTCTGTTATAACGACTTTACTAAAACATAGTACTGTTATCAACATGAATAAAATTATTGTTTTGGAGTCAGATTTGTAAATAAAAAACGAACATTGCTACAAAGTAATTATATTTAAGATTACACAATACTAAACTTCATCTAGACAACTTTTTTACTTTCCGGTTATCATTTTTTCCTGACTTAATTTGTCCTTTGTAACTTTAGTGTAATTATTTAGAAGTATATTACAAAAGATTGAAACAAACTTCTTTACAACGTCTAAATTAGGTGATTTACATTCAACACATTCAGTTGTACATAAATTGGTTGTATCCTTTAGCAAGTCCATAGATAAACATAACATTTAAGAATTTTTTTTAAGAACATTTCTTCGTGTACTGGGTTTATTAAAGATTTGAATAGCTTTAAAACATTATCTAATAAATTAACAAGCTTGGGTTTTGATTTTTTAAGTCCTCCTCAGTTTATAAACTACAGATAACGTGTGTTTTATTTTGCAGCAACAACTTCCCCTGCAATAACACATTCTTACTGAGGTATCTTGTAAGAATGTTATGAGTAACATTCTTACAAGATACACAGTGTTTAGATTGTTCAATCTTGTGTACAACGTAGCCTGCAACATCAAGGACATCAATTCATTTTGTGAAGTTTCATAATTTTCCAGTTCATCATATATACTTGAAAAGTCTACAAAAACATCATTTTCTATATCGCGCAATGGAATCTTTTCTAATAATGTCCGATTTTGTAAAATGATCTTCATATACAACAGAATACGTTGTATATGAAGATATAATGATTTAATGATAAAACAATAAAGGGTTAAAATTGTGTCTGTGTATGGACCGAATCTATTGCTATTTAAGATATTCATCTTTTGGAAATTTAAATACCGATTTAATACTATTAGGTTTGTAGTTGGATTTACATCCAGGAACAGAACATTTTAATGGCATTTTATATACAAATGAATAATATACAGTACTTACAAAATTTTAAAACTCGTAGACTAGATACAAAATAGTCTGTATTTTACTAATATTAGCAAACTCGAATGCCAATCACTATAAAATTGTAGCAGTAATAGTAACCCAGTTAAACTGTAGTATGTGCACTATCAATATAATTGAACACATATTAATAAGACAGGGAGTGAAAGAAGCTTGTCTTGTGTTAGTGTGTGACAGACAGGCGCGGCAGTGCAGATCCACCGCTCAGCTTGACGTCACACCAAAGGTGTGGGAACAACATACAGGTCCAATAATTTACGTAGGTCCTCATAATATCTTATGAAAGTTATATGGATATGCAACAAGGAATTTTTCAAAAAAGAATAGAATAGATATATTTTATTCCAAAATATTTTCACAAGTTTTACAATTATATGGTGGAATTACTAGCCATCTTATCAGGTAGTGATGGCTAGCACAAACAAAATAATACAATGGATTGGTTATTTAGTCAGAGTTATCAACTTATCAGTGATATCTGCACTGTAGACTGGACAGCACTGCAGTACCGACAACCCGCTACACATGACTCAATTATCACATATCGCACTGAACAAGACCATTCACTTGTTCAAAAATCAAGAATCTTTGTTACTTTTTATTATAATTTGAAACATAAAATCTAAATTATTTTAAGAAAAGTTTAGTTTTAACCCTTAATAGGTTGCATAAAATATTTGCACACATTAGGTCTCGTAGTGTACAAAAGACAGCAAATTATTAATGTACTGGTTATTATGAAAATAATTAAATACAGCACTTTACAGCAGGAATGCAATAAACAATAAAAGATGTCTTTATAGAGTATGTTGTTCAGGATTGATACAAGGTATCCGTCCCGGAGTACCAAAAATGTTGCGGGATGAATGATGCGGTTTGGAGGAGCAAAAATGTTGAGTGAATGAGTTATCCCAAAAATGTTCAAAGAGAGAGTGAGTAGAGAACGTTAATAAGTACGGAGGACCACTGCTCTTCTGGAGCAGACGTGAGAATCTAGTGAATAGGGAGATGCTAGAATAAAAAGAGTTAACTCACCACAGAGCTTAGGTGCACACTTGTCCAGCAGGAGTAGTTGGAGACACTTATGGTAATCCAGTCCACCTTCCTTGACCACAGTCCTAGAGCACTGAAGAGTAGTCGCGGAAGTACGGACGCTTCGAAAGTCCAGGAGACCGATCACGTACCGCACAAACGAAGTTCTTGAAGGTCTGGATGAGTAGCACAAAGTTAAAAGTTAAAGCACACACACTAATTGTTGATTGGGGAAAGAGAACACGCGAGAGAGGTGCGTAAGCGTTGAGAGTACCGTGCTGTCGAGAGTCTACGTGAGGTCTAGACGAGAGAGAGACCACGCGAGCGAGGTGTGTGCACATTGAGACTGCCGTGAGATCTGGGGTGAAAACGACGCCTCGCAACGCATCAGGCGAGAGTAATTCTAGTCCACCAATAAGAACTCGAGTTACGGGGTGGCGTGATGCCTATTCTGAGGACAGATAACCCTCTCTCTCTCTTGGTTTCCGTGAGAATGTGAAATACCAAGCTTCAATGCTTACAACTATAGAATATATGAACTATATACAATTATCTTATTACCTAACATACCGGCCACCTTGAAGTTATAAACTTCAACATAGAGAGAAAATGAAAAAATTACACACAACATATAAAGGGTGATGAGTTACATGACAAAGAGCTTATTATTAAGTTATACTAAATTCTTAAAAGTTAAGAGTCCACTTAGTTTAGTGGCAGAGGAAAGACCTTGATTGCAGGTCGAGTGTAAGTCCCTGAAGGCGTCTTGATGGTGACCACTCGCACGGTGCCATCAGGTCCAGGGTGAACGTCAGTGATACGTCCAAGAGGCCAGGTAAGAGGTGGTGTCGGGGATTGCACCAAGACGAGATCTCCAATTTTGAGGTTCTCCTGGGGAGTGCTCCATTTAGAACGTTGTTGTAGAGAGTGGAGGTATTCCAATTGCCAACGATGCCAGATGCGTTGGTGAAAGGCCTGGACTAGTTGCCAATGGCGAAGTCGATTGGTAGGAACATCAGAGAGATCGGGTTCTGGTAGGGCAGCCAGAGGAGCACCAATCAAGAAGTGACCAGGTGTTAAAACTGAGATTTCAGAAGGGTCTGAGCTGAGAGCAGTAAGTGGTCGAGAATTTAGCATTGCCTCTACTTGAATTGATAGAGTCTGAAATTGTGGTAATGTAAGCACGGTTTCATTGATCACTCGTTTGAGATGGTATTTTGCACTTTTAACTGCACTTTCCCACAGCCCGCCCTGATGAGGTGCAGCTGGTGGGTTAAAATGGAACGTAATTCCTCGGGATGAGGTAAAATGAACAATCTTGTCCTGTGCAACAGATGAGAGAGTTGATTCACGAATCACCTTTTGTAGTACTGAGTCTGCACCTACGAAGTTAGTTCCGCAATCTGAGTAGATGTTTGAGCACAGACCACGTCGAGACACAAAACGTGTGAGAGAGGCAATAAAACCTTCCGTAGTGAGATCAGTCACCACTTCTATATGAACGGCTTTAGTAACCATGCATATAAAAATGCACAAGTAGACCTTAATGTGTCGCAGGCTCCTGAGATTGTGAATCTTGACAGTGAAAGGTCCGGCATAATCCACACCTGTTGATGAGAACGGTCGAGCTGGATTAACACGGTGTGCGGGTAAGTCACCCATAAGAGGAGTTTTGTTTTTTGGCTTATTTTTAAAGCACACGAGACACTGGAAAATACGTGAACGTATGATACTTCTAGCACATAATATCCACACCTTGCGTGTTAGTAGTGCTTGTGTCAATTGAGGTCCAGAATGGAGATGGATGCGATGATAAAAGTCTATTAACAACTTTACAACATGATGCCGCTTGGGAAGTACAATGGGATGACGAGTGTCATATGAGAGGTTACATTGTGCCAGTCTACCACCGACACGTATAAGACCATCAGGATCCAGATAAGGATTCAATTTACGCAGGTGAGTGGAGCACGCAGAGTCTTTCTTCAGTGATTTAATGTCCTCACTAAATGCTGAACGTTGTACGAGTTTGAAAGTAACTACTTCAGCGTCATTCAATTCACTGATGCGTAAATGATCAGAGCTTTCTTTCTTTGATCGGCACAAGTTAACAAAACGTAACACGTACGCTAATACCCTTATGAGTTTTGTCCATGAGGAATATTTAGAAAGTATTTCCCACTCTGTGGGACCAGTTATAGTGAGCACACTAAGAGGTGTAGTCTTGATTTCGTCCGCAGATTGAAGTTCTATTGGTGTGAAGTTAGGAGTCGGCCAGTGAGGCTTAGATAGACTTAACCATGGGGGGCCATGCCACCACAATGGGTGGGTGACGAGTTGAGATGCAAGAACACCTCGGGAAGCACAATCGGCTGGATTGTCTGTACCTTTAATGTGTCGCCAATGATGACCAGGAATAATTTCTTGAATTTGAGCGACACGATTTGCTACAAAAGTTTTCAATCGGTAGGTAGGTGTTTGTAGCCACGTGAGCACTACCGAAGAGTCACACCAATGTGTCAGTTCATTAATCTTGAGATGAGAAAACTGTCTAAGGCAATAATCAATTAGCTTAGACAAAAGATGAGCTCCACAAAGTTCTAAACGAGGCAGGGTCACCCGTTTCAGAGGGGCCACACGAGTTTTTGACAAAATTTGTCTCACAGTCACTTCTCCGCTAGAAGATTCACAACGGAAATACACTATTGCGGCATAACCACATTCTGAGGCATCAGAAAAGCCGTGTAATTCAATTACATTAGAGTGGGCTAACGGAAAAGCTCGAGGCATCTTGAGTTGAGAGGTAACGGCTAGTGTCATTAATGAATAATTGCCATTTATCGGCGAGATCAGGGGGGAGAGCATCGTCCCACTTTAGGCCTTGAGCCCATAGGAGCTGCATATAGCATTTAGCTACCATGATTAATGGAGCTAGAAAACCGCAGGGATCGTACAATCTTGCAATGAGGCTTAATACAGTGCGCTTGGTTAATTTGTCTGTTTGATATTGGAAGGCATAGCGAAAACAATCTTCTTCAGGGGACCAGTGCATACCCAGGATGGAGAATTGATGAAGTTGTGCTTCTTGCAAGAAACTAGGAGTCTCTAGATGTTCCGAAGGGAACCTGTCGAGGAGCTGGTTGGAGTTGGACGCCCACTTCCGAAGTTCGAAGCCGCCACGACCTAAGAGTTGGATGAGCTGGTCTTGAAGTTCAAGAGCCGCCTCCACAGAGTCTGCACCAGTGACAATATCATCCACGTAGGTATGATGACGTAGTGAGTTAGCTGCCTGAGGAAAGTCAGCACCTTCATCCTCCGCAAGTTGAGTCAGAGTTTTAATTGCCAAGTATGGAGAGCTGTTCATCCCGTAGGTGACAGTGGTGAGTTTGAATGTGGATATTTTTGCGGAAGGATCATCACGCCATAAAATGAGTTGAAAATGTTGATCGTCAGGATGGATTTTTATTTGACGAAACATCTGGCGTATGTCACATGAAAACACTATTTTATGAGACCGGAAGTTCAAAATAATGTCACAGATATCAGTCTGTAACTTTCTACCGGTGAAAAGAATATCATTGAGAGAGTAACCAGAACTGGTGTTGCTACTGGCGTCAAACACAGTCCTAAGTTTTGTTGTACTGCTAGAGTCTTTCAATACACCATGATGAGGGAGATAATAGTGAGGGATGTCATCAACATGGTCTATTTTGATCATGTGACCAAGAGCTCGATATTCAGAAATGAATGAGCGGTAAAGCTGAGCAAACTGAGGTTGTGCGTTAAATTTTTGTTCAAGAGACAGTAAACGCTTTTCAGCAGTACTTCGAGAGAGGCCAAGAGCAGAGGGATCCGTTCTGAACGGAAGTCGCACAACATAGCGACCAGTTGAGTCACGAGTATGAGTCTTCACAAAGTATTCGTCACAAGTGATCTCTTCTTGTGATTTAACACTGACGGGTGGTGCTTCTTCTTGTTGCCAGAATCGTTGTAAAGATGAGTGCAAGAGATCATCACTAGTAGACAGAAGAGATATTGAGAAGTTGACCGCAGCATCCGTAGTCGAAGCACAAGGAGCTTGACCCATGAGTATGTAGCCGAAGTGTGTGCCTATCACATGAGGCATGTGAGGCCCAAGCGAATGATTCTCTTGAGTAAGAATTAGAGGTAACAGAGAGCTACCTATTAATACATCAATGCCACCAGGTAAGTGGAAGGAAGGGTCAGCGAGTGTATAAGGCTTGACCTTGTCCCACACGTCAGAAGCGATACGAGTGCGTGGTAAATCCACGGAGATTTTATCTAAAATGTGAAACTGATGTTTGTTGGCCAATGTGTGGCCGGAGAGCGTTTCCAAGTTTAGATACATTGCTCCCTTTGTAGAAGAGGAGTTTTGAGCGAGTCCAGATATTTTTAGATTTGAAGTATGTCGCTTGTCGTTCAAGATATTAGCGGCACGTTCAGAGAGGAGTTCACACATAGAGCCCGTGTCAAGTAATGCTCTAAAAACATGAGAAATGCCTTGAGAGGTGGTTAGCTTAATTAGAGCTGTACCGAGTAACACCGTATAATTAGATGAAGAGAGAGAGTTAGAGCTATTTTGGGCAGAGCAATTTAATACATCAGCAGAAGAGACAAAAAGAGATGAAGTTGTAGCTATATCCCTCGAAGTAACATTATGTTGATCTTGAGGTCGAGAGGACGTATGACTATCTCGAGAGGGTTGACTAGAGAGCTTAACATCAAAATGTAACATTGTATGATGTCGCTTGTCACATGTGCGACACGTTGATTTAGACTGACAATCTTTCGAGCTGTGATTACCAAGGCATGAGAAGCAACGTTGGTGTTTTTTTACTAACTCGTATCTTTCATGAGGTGAGTTCTTTTTAAATGTATCACAAGCATATATTTTGTGACCTGTTTTATTACAAGCAAAACATTGCCAAGCGTTGTGTTTATTAGTAGTTCCCGACTGTGACTGAGAACTGGTTTGTGTTGTGATCATAGAGACGCCACTATGTGAAGAATTCACCTTTTTTACCAAAGCGTGTTTTTGTTGAGTTTGTAACCGTGATGAGATATTTTTGTTCACAAAAGGAGAGTTGTGTATATTAGCGTCTTCAGTTTGCGAGCACTCAATGTTCAAATATTTTATTATTTCTTCCACACTAGGTAAAGAGTGAGGACTAAAGTCTTCCTTCGCATTGGATCGAAAACTTTCAAGTTTTTTACAGAGTTCATTGTCAAGTTTACGCAACAATAATGCAGATAAAAGTGGGTTATTTTGAGTTACATCGAATCCTAATGCCTTCAAGGCTTGTGAATGTTCAGTAAAAATGTTCACGAATTGACGAAGTCCCTTCAAAGAGGTAGCACTAACAGCAGGTAAGTCTAAGAGTTGATTGAGGTGTAGAGATTGCAACCTGCGAGTATTGTGATATCTATCTCGTAGTAAATTATAGGCCACGAGATAATTAGGTGCGGAGAGAGTTAAACTTTTTACTAATGTTAAAGCATCACCTTGTAACACACTGAGTAAGTATTGGAACTTAGCCACACTGGAAAGGCTTGCATTACGATGAATCGTCGTATCAAACAGATTAATAAAACTTGTCCACGTTAGTGGGTCACCAGAAAACTTTTGCAGGTCTATTTTTGGTAACCTGACTAGAGAGGATCCAGAATGTGAAACACTACTGCTATCACTCAGTGAGCTAGGTGTTTTTGGTTCGACAGGAGGAGCAAGCACCTCAATGATTGCTGTCAAATACGCAAAGAGAGTTTCAACTTCATCTTGGTCGGAAGATAAAGTTTCATCTGACACACCATCGTCAGAATCAAGAGCTAAAACCCGTTGAAGGTTATTATCAAAATCAGCCTTTTTCTTTTTTATTTCATTAGAGAAGGCGTTTAGCTGTTTAACTTGTACAGAGGTTAGAGATTCAGTTTGCGTAGAGAATTCTTCTAAAATATCCTTCAATTTATTAAAACGCACTTTGAGAAGAGCAGTTACACGTGAGTAGATGGAACTGTTAAATTCACCCGTTTTGGGAGGCATGGTGAGATAATTAAACGATAGTTAATTACAAGAGACAACAATACAGTGATATGAACCAAAACATAAATTCCTAAACATAAATTTTTTGGCATAAACAAGCTAATTATTTTGGACACACTGAGATATGAGATAATTAATCAACTAAAAAATAATATACAGGCTCAACTTTCATTAACACAGTTTAAAAGAGAGTGACACAAAACAATTTATGAGGTTTTCAAAAAACAATATTTTTCAAAGAGTAATTTTCCTTTACAAATTACAGTAATTAATAACATGAATGACATAGGAATAATAAAAACATTAAAAGAGAATAAGTAAAATTAAATCTAAGAAAAATACCTTTTGTTAATGTAGTCAAACGTTTAAGTTATGTGACGAACTTCAATTCAACAGAAACATTTTGTTTTAGTACATATCTAACATATAATTTTTTAGTGCAACCTATGACCTGTTGAATTTAACAATATTAGACAAAAATGCTCAAACGAAAATTGACAAAATGATAATCACTAATCAATAATAACTAACAATAATAATCCATTCAAAGAAATCAAAGTAGAAACAACAACCTGATGTGTATAACATGAAATGCATTAACAATTACTTGATTGATAAAAATCAATTATTACGATTGAACTAATTAAAATATGAATAAATACCTTTGTGATAGTTAATGACAAAGCCTACTATTTGACTGTTAATGCTGGACACTCAATGTTACTTTATAAGTGAGAAAAACAACAATCTCATATAACCTTGTTAGAATAGAAAATCTATGTCCAAATTGCTATTAAAATAGGGTGAATAATTATTCTAATACAGTCATACAAAACATACAGAACACTCTACGGTATTAGTGCAACAAAGTAAGAGCAAAAATAATATAATTCATACAAAGTAAATCAATACAAGTCAAGAATGTAAACAAACAACAATGTTTATTTGACAGTTGTTGACATTTCAACCTTAGAGAGAGAGAGAGAGTCGCTGGAATTTCCTGTCGAGGTATTGATCGCTTCGCGCGGCTATTTCTAGTGCAAGGGGTTGAGAACAGGTTTTAGATACTTGAACTATACATCACAACACTTAACTTTGCCAAACTGTTTCATTAGTAGAAAATAATGATTGATTGTAAAAGAAACAATTGAGTCGAAAAAATGTTTCTTTTGTTTTAAAAATTAGCAATTCAATTGAGAGAGAGAATAGAGGATCAATTAATCTCTTTGTTGATTAGAGTTTTTGTTGTAATTAACACAATTAATTAAATATAAATAAATGGCTGTTGTCCACGGATGATACAATTTATCCGGCCCGGAGGACCAAAAATGTTCAGGATTGATACAAGGTATCCGTCCCGGAGTACCAAAAATGTTGCGGGATGAATGATGCGGTTTGGAGGAGCAAAAATGTTGAGTGAATGAGTTATCCCAAAAATGTTCAAAGAGAGAGTGAGTAGAGAACGTTAATAAGTACGGAGGACCACTGCTCTTCTGGAGCAGACGTGAGAATCTAGTGAATAGGGAGATGCTAGAATAAAAAGAGTTAACTCACCACAGAGCTTAGGTGCACACTTGTCCAGCAGGAGTAGTTGGAGACACTTATGGTAATCCAGTCCACCTTCCTTGACCACAGTCCTAGAGCACTGAAGAGTAGTCGCGGAAGTACGGACGCTTCGAAAGTCCAGGAGACCGATCACGTACCGCACAAACGAAGTTCTTGAAGGTCTGGATGAGTAGCACAAAGTTAAAAGTTAAAGCACACACACTAATTGTTGATTGGGGAAAGAGAACACGCGAGAGAGGTGCGTAAGCGTTGAGAGTACCGTGCTGTCGAGAGTCTACGTGAGGTCTAGACGAGAGAGAGACCACGCGAGCGAGGTGTGTGCACATTGAGACTGCCGTGAGATCTGGGGTGAAAACGACGCCTCGCAACGCATCAGGCGAGAGTAATTCTAGTCCACCAATAAGAACTCGAGTTACGGGGTGGCGTGATGCCTATTCTGAGGACAGATAACCCTCTCTCTCTCTTGGTTTCCGTGAGAATGTGAAATACCAAGCTTCAATGCTTACAACTATAGAATATATGAACTATATACAATTATCTTATTACCTAACATATGTAGTATTTATAGAGCATGCCATTTATTTGGTCGCATGGAGTACAAGGACTGCATTTATAGAGTATGTAGTATTTATAGAGCATGCCATTTATTTGGTCGCATGGAGTACAAGGACTGCATTTATAGAGTATGTAGTATTTATAGAGCATGCCATTTATTTGGTCGCATGGAGTACAAGGACTGCATTTATAGAGTATGTAGTATTTATAGAGCATGCCATTTATTTGGTCGCATGGAGTACAAGGACTGCATTTATAGAGTATGTAGTATTTATAGAGCATGCCATTTGTTTGGTCGCATGGAGTACAAGGACTGCATTTATTTTATTTCCTTAAAACTTCATCTATACATTTGAAAGCACTTTATAATTAAGAAGGGCTGCTATAAAACTGTAAAAATACCTATATGCATAGAAATTAGAAATAATTTTTAATATTACAAACATTTAAAAATTACATTATTTAATATTTTTACTAACTCTACAGATCGCATGGTGTACAAACGACTGTGTCAAAAACAATGACATATTTCCTAGCAAGTACTTAAAACTGATATAGCTGTAAATTTGCATGGTTTGTATGCAAGGAGATAGAGAAGGTTGTCCTAGAAGAATGGGGCTGTGGGGCTAAGATTTTTTCATAATTCCTAAATCAGTTCCTCTGCGGTCGTTTGTACACCACTCGACTCATTAAGAGTTAAAAATAAAATCAGCAGTTAAAATGAATCATAATTGAAAGATGCCCTTCTGTAATACATTAGAAACAAAATCATGAATCAACTAACTGGTCTGATATTTTTTTTATACATTAGTTAACCAAAAACTAAATATAGAAGTTTATTCCACTGGTGTTTTACCTTGAGATTCTGTCTTATACTGTACCTTAATGACTTACTTCATGGGAGTGGCCGACTAAGAGCCAAACCAACCGCCAAAATAGAGGGAATCCGCATCAATCAAATAAAGGAATAAAAAAGTGTAAAAGTTATTAAAGTATTGAAAATGATAAATTTACCATGTCATAGTTTCTTTTCCGACCATTTCTACTCTTTGTTGATGAATTTGATGCTGGAATATACTCTTCATCTTGAATATCCTGAAAAAAACTCATAATATTTCACGTTGTAATTTCTAGTGCTTTTATCAAATTTTAGTATAAGTTATTAGGTCAGAGATGCAGGTAAAAATCATCATTTAATATTAAAAAAAACTAAAATAAACCAGTTCTCTCAAATTAATATCATTTAGTAGTCATTGAACTATTTGCCATTTATAAAATTATATTAAAAAATACTATTTCCAACACAGGATTTATTACAGTTAAAAAATTTTCCATTTTCAAAACAAAGCAGATCTGTTTTAAAAATCTTGCGGTAAATCATGATATCAATATTTTACAAGGTAGCCATAAAAGTTTTAATTATACCTTTACTATAAAAAAGGAGCTCATTTATATATCAAGAAATCATCATGTACAAGGAATATCAATAATAATCGAACATATTTCAGGAACTGATTGTATGGGTAAAAATAAAGAAAAAAAGTCCTATAAAGGTATGTATGCTTTTATTCTTATATATCCACAATTTTTTAATTTTACTAATTAATATACAAGTTGTAACTAAAATACTTGGACAAACTTCAGGAGGTTGTTCCAGGGGTCAAAACAAACCAATAATTACAAAAAAACATATGTCCTAATATACACAGTTTTCTGTCTGTCCGTCTGTGTTTTTTACATTATAATTTTTTCTCAGCAACCATAAAAGGTAGAGTGTTGAAATTTGGCAGGTATGCTATATTAGTAATACTCTATTAGATACAAAAATTGAAACAAAATTCGGTATTAAATTTCAAAATGGAGGCTTGTTAAAAACTTTGATGTTGAATTACATAAAAAAATTAAAAATACTCAAGTGATAGATTGTAGCAAATTTTATTACAAAACTAACGGTACTTTATTTATTGAAAACAAACAAGAAATAAATAATTTGTGATATTTTCTTTGATTTAGTTACACTTGAACAACAAAACTTCTCAAATGCATACCCGTATTATGTGACCCCTCATTTTAAAGGTAAAAAAAAAAAATAAATCAAATAATGCAAACTAGAGGTCTCTTCGTTTAATTTAACAGAGTAAAAGGCTAATTTACAATAAGTGAGTGTTATATCCTGGCACACCTGGATATTATTGAAACGGCCTAAGATAACAATGTGAGACCTTAAACATATCTATTATAATACATTTTTCAAGCTGTTACAAATTTTGCCCCCCTTTTCTAAAGGGGAGCAACTACAAATTTTCAAACGAAAACCCCTATCATGTGACTCCTCAAAAGATAATAAAAAAGAAATCCAATGATTCAAACTAGAGGTCTCTACGTTTAATTTAAAAGAGTAAACGATTAATTTACATTAACAAAATCATTTACTTTCTTATCCTGTTTTTCATTACATGAGTTAACATGCTTTGAAATTTTTCTGTTCTTATCTTACCAGTTTCAACAATCTACTTTTGACTTTCTTTTGCGTACTACTCACTTTCATTTTATCAGTTTTACAAGTTTACTTTTCTGACAAATAGTATTACTTATTCTATTTTAATTATTGAAGGTTCTCAGTTTGAAAGAATGTGTTAATGTGTGTTAATGTGTCAGTTTGTGTTAATGATGAGAGGTTATGGGGACTGTATAAGATCTGACAGTGAAATAGCAGACTTATTCAATGAGGAATTTGCAGACCGATTCAATCCCATAAGGAGGTTTACGGTGACAAGAATTATTCAACGGTTTAATGATACACATTCTGAAAAATATATACCCAATCCAGGAAGGGCTCCTGTAATTGACGAAGAGAAATCATTAGATGTTATGCATCATTGAATTTCTTTTTTTAATCCTTTTAAAATGAGGTATCACATGATAGGGGTTTGCTTTGAAATTTTTTAGTTCTTCCCCTTTGTCCATCTTTAGAAAAGGGGGACACAATGTTTAATAACATGCAAATAAAAACAATTGTTATAATAGGTATGTATGGTCAAGATCTCACATTGATATATCAGGGCGTTTAAATAATATCCAGGTGTGCCAGGACATAAAACTCACATAAATGATTTTGTTAATGTAAATTAGTCTTTTACTATTTTA
Source organism: Stictocephala bisonia (assembly GCA_035578905.1). NCBI lineage: Eukaryota > Metazoa > Arthropoda > Insecta > Hemiptera > Membracidae > Stictocephala > Stictocephala bisonia. The sequence goes on from JAQJVL010000003.1 coordinate 10,188,738, forward strand.
AATTAAATGTTCAGACCTCTAGTTTGCATCATTGGATTTCTTTTTTTTATTTCCTTTAAAATGAGGGGTCACATGATAGGGGTTTACATTTTAAAATTTATAGTTGCCCCCCTTTACCACAATTTTACAGGAAACAATTTTTAAACAGCTTGAAAAGTTAAGAGTTTGTTATAAGTATGGTCAAGGTTTCACATTGATATCTCAGGCCATTTCAGTAATATCCAGGTGTGCCAGGACATAAAACTCACTCTGTATATAAAAGTAAAAGAAATCAACTTAATTGGAATTTTGTACATTACCAGTAGCGGCGGAAGGAGTTTTGAGCAGGGGGTCAATCAGGACAAAAGGGAGAGGGGTCTGGAGGGATACCCCCAGGAGTCGAAATTTTGAAAATTAATACATGCGAAAATCACATTTTACACTAACCTAGCACTTAGTAGATATAGCTTGGAAGGGCAATATATTTTATGGAAATAATTTAAATACTAGAAGCAATACGAGTTTATTTTATATCTTCATGTAGAGGTAGTATTATTGTTAGTCTAACAGAATAAATAATAATAGTCTAAACCTAACTACATTGCCGGAGTAGTACTAATAACTGTCAGAAAAGTAAGTAAATGGAATTGTAAAATATATTATGAGAAATTATGGAAATTACATATCAATATTCAAAACATTTATTTTTGTTAAGTCTCAGTAGGTCTATCACAAAATAACAATCAGTTTTGTCATCCAAATTTTTAGTATGTTTTGATTTTGTTGATACTTCAGCTTCTTGGAAAACATTTGACTAATATATTGTGGTACTGTTATAAACAAATATTAGGGCAGAATAGGGTTAAATAATAATAGGCAGGAAGTCCTGTAACTGCTTAGAAATTAAAAATGTCGTACAATTGCTAAGATAAGCTATTAGTAGGCATAAGTGTCTACTACCTGTATTTAAAAACAAACAATTACAAGAAGTAGTCTTAAAATTTCCTAAAACTAAACTTCTACTTTCCACTTTACTGGCAAACATTCTTGCAATATTCTTGTCATCTATACATTTTGCAATGTCTTTATCAACGGGCAAGTAGGTTCAACATCTTTTGTGTCGTTGAGTAATGTCTTATGGGTCATCGTCGAATGGAGCAACGTTTTCAGTCGAGGGCAAAAAAAAGTTGTTTCAACCATTGCTGAAGATGCTGGTAAGACAAGTAGCAACTTGACAACCTAAGGCGGTTTTTTGTAGGTATATCTTCAACAAGAGTCTGCAGAGGCTGTTGGCTATGTTAGTTTTAGTCCCATAAGAACAGTGTTATTTGCGAATCCATAACCAAAAGTTATGTATGAAGTGTTATTTGAAACGTTATTATAATGCGCATTGGGTTTGCTTTTGATGTTTTGAATACATACGCCTGGTTTTGAAAAATAGGTGTAAATAGAAACTTCAAACTAATTTTTTTAAATTTATTTTCTACAGTATAAAACTAGGAATTTGCAAAGCAATTCCAATGTGCAATTTTATCCTTTATCAAATGCAATTTTGATTGAAAAAATCTGTTAAAAATAACTGTTTAATTTGGATACGGGTGATCATATGTCCGGTTCGAAAATGAAATGTGCTTTATTTAATGAGGCAAAGTTAGGACCATTAGGTCCTCTCTTACACTTAACCTCATAAAGAAAATACAATCCCTTAAAATAATGATAAAGAAAATAACATTGTTCTTATGGGATAAAACCAACAAGGCCGAAAGCCTCTTCAGACTCTTATCAATTTCAGAGAGAAAATTATATTTTCTTAACATTCGCTTTTTAAAGTTGCTACTAAGTCGCCTACATGTTTAATTTTATGATATTTAGGTAAATGAGAATTTAAATTAGGTTAAATGTATATTAAATTAACCAGCTACTTCAAATTGTAAGTGTTTTTATTGATTAAGATGTAATGCCAAATTAACCTGATTTACCTTTGCTCATAATTATTAGTAATCAATGTTTCTTCTATGACCACTCTGACCCCTTCCTACAGTTCTAGGGGGAGTCAGCTGACACCTCGATTCCGCCGCCACTATACATTACTCATTTATACAAAGAGTAGTTGCACCAAAAATAATCAACTTGTTGCTATATTCTGTTTCCAAGTGGTGGCCATGATAATTTTGTATACTGAAATAACTTAAAAACCATACTTTAAGTAGTTGGATTGCAGAACTATTACACTCATACCAGATAGTAAAAAGTAAAACAAATATTGTTGCGATAACAATCATTTTATACTTCTATTTAATTTTTAATCCCTTTTTACAGTTGTCTGTTATTAATTATATATGAATTCATAATTCTTTTATTAATTACAGTTCACTCACCATTGAAGCCTCTTTGATGTTTACGGTGTTGAAGTGGAATCGAAGGATATTGTCTTTCAAGTGCTGCAAGTTAACAGTACGGATGTTCCTGAAATACAATTATTATACTATTAAATTAAATAAGTAAGCAAAAATAAATGTCCATAAATATCAATAATTTTAACAAAACTCTTAGTAGCATAATTGGTTAGACCTGCTTCACAAGATATAGAAACTCAGATCTATCTCAATCAAAGACAACACAAATATTGAAAAAGATCATCTGATAACCACTGGTTGATGTTTGTTATAAGACTATTATCTACTGGCACTTTATGAGGTACAGTTATCCCTGATTATTAAAAGAAATTAAATTGGCCCATGTACAAATTCAAATTCCATTTATTTGTCATACAACTATTATAGCATTGACAAAGTCATATGTACAGCACATATATGCTAGTCAATAGATTCTTAAGAATATAAATTCAAAACATGAATAGATAGAAATAATAATAATAAATAGTTAATTGATTATGAGCAATTACATACCTTTACAGTTTATTTAATTAATTAAATAAATAAATAGGTATAAATAAAAAGTTGATTAAATGAAAAGGCTGCTTTAGGAGCTAATTATATAAGTTTATTATTTATATTATTACACTCATCAAGTTCAAAGCATTACAATTCAAGACTTATCTACTAGCACTCTATGAGGAATAGTTGGCCCTGGTTAGTAACAGAGATTAAATTTGCCCATGTACACACATCACGTTCAAATCATTACAATACAAGACTATTATCTACTTACACTTTATGAGGAACAGTTGGCCCTGGTTAGTAACAGAGATTAAATTTGCCCATGTACACACATCACGTTCAAATCAATATTACACTATTATCTACTTACACTTTATGAGGAACAGTTAGTCTTAGTTAGTAACAGAGATTACATTGACCTATGTCCACTCATCACGTTCAAATCATTACAATACAAGACTATTATCTACTTACACTTTATGAGGAACAGTAGGCCCTGGTTAGTAGCAGAGATTAAATTTAGCCATGTACACACATCACGTTCAAATCATTACAATACAAGACTATTATCTACTTATACTTTATGAGGAACAGTTAGTCTTAGTTAGTAACAGAGATTACATTGACCTATGTCCACTCATCACGTTCAAATCATTACAATACAAGACTATTATCTACTTACACTTTATGAGGAACAGTTGGCCCTGGTTAGTAACAGAGATTAAATTTGCCCATGTACACACATCACGTTCAAATCATTACAATACAAGACTATTATCTACTTACACTTTATGAGGAACAGTTGGCCCTGGTTAGTAGCAGAGATTAAATTTAGCCATGTACACACATTACGTTCAAAACAATATTACACTATTATATACTGGCACTTTATGAGGAACAGTTAGTCTTAGTTAGTAACAGAGATTACATTGACCTATGTCCACTCATCACGTTCAAATCATTACAATACAAGACTATTATCTACTAGCACTCTATGAGGAACAGTTGGCCCTGGTTAGTAACAGAGATTAAATTTGCCCATGTACACTCATCACGTTCAAATCATTACAATACAAGACTATTATCTACTTACACTTTATGAGGAACAGTTGGCCCTGGTTAGTAGCAGAGATTAAATTTAGCCATGTACACACATTACGTTCAAAACAATATTACACTATTATATACTGGCACTTTATGAGGAACAGTTAGTCTTAGTTAGTAACAGAGATTACATTGACCTATGTCCACTCATCACGTTCAAATCATTACAATACAAGACTATTATCTACTTACACTTTATGAGGAACAGTAGGCCCTGGTTAGTAGCAGAGATTAAATTTAGCCATGTACACACATCACGTTCAAAACAATATTACACTATTATATACTGGCACTTTATGAGGAACAGTTAGTCTTAGTTAGTAACAGAGATTACATTGACCTATGTCCACTCATCACGTTCAAATCATTACAATACAAGACTATTATCTACTTACACTTTATGAGGAACAGTTGGCCCTGGTTAGTAGCAGAGATTAAATTTAGCCATGTACACTCATCACGTTCAAATCATTACAATACAAGACTATTATCTACTTACACTTTATGAGGAACAGTTGGCCCTGGTTAGTAACAGAGATTAAATTTGCCCATGTACACACATTACGTTCAAATCATTACAATACAAGACTATTATCTACTTACACTTTATGAGGAACAGTTGGCCCTGGTTAGTAGCAGAGATTAAATTTAGCCATGTACACACATTACGTTCAAAACAATATTACACTATTATATACTGGCACTTTATGAGGAACAGTTAGTCTTAGTTAGTAACAGAGATTACATTGACCTATGTCCACTCATCACGTTCAAATCATTACAATACAAGACTATTATCTACTTACACTTTATGAGGAACAGTAGGCCCTGGTTAGTAGCAGAGATTAAATTTGCCCATGTACACTCATTACGTTCAAAACAATATTACACTATTATATACTGGCACTTTATGAGGAACAGTTAGTCTTAGTTAGTAACAGAGATTACATTGACCTATGTTCACTCATCACGTTCAAATCATTACAATACAAGACTATTATCTACTTACACTTTATGAGGAACAGTAGGCCCTGGTTAGTAGCAGAGATTAAATTTAGCCATGTACACACATCACGTTCAAATCATTACAATACAAGACTATTATCTACTTACACTTTATGAGGAACAGTTGGCCCTAGTTAGTAACAGAGATTAAATTTAGCCATGTACACACATCACGTTCAAATCATTACAATACAAGACTATTATCTACTTACACTTTATGAGGAACAGTTGTCCCTGGTTAGTAACAGAGATTAAATTTAGCCATGTACACACATCACGTTCAAATCATTACAATACAAGACTATTATCTACTTACACTTTATGAGGAACAGTTGGCCCTAGTTAGTAACAGAGATTAAATTTAGCCATGTACACACATCACGTTCAAATCATTACAATACAAGACTATTATCTACTTACACTTTATGAGGAACAGTAGGCCCTGGTTAGTAACAGAGATTAAATTTGCCCATGTACACACATCACGTTCAAATCATTACAATACAAGACTATTATCTACTGACACTTTATGAGGAACAGTTGGCCCTAGTTAGTACCAGAGATTAAATTTGCCCATGTACACACATCACGTTCAAATCATTACAATACAAGACTATTATCTACTGACACTTTATGAGGAACAGTTGGCCCTGGTTAGTAACAGAGATTAAATTTGCCCATGTACACTTATCACGTTCAAATCATTCCAATACAAGACTATTATCTACTTACACTTTATGAGGAGCAGTTGGCCCTGGTTAGTAACGGAGATTAAATTTGCCCATGTACACACATCACGTTCAAATTACAATACAAGGCTATTATCTACTGGCACTTTATGAGGAACAGTTGGCCCTGGTTTGTAACAGAGATTAAATTTGCCCATGTACACTTATCACGTTCAAATAATTTCATTGAAAATCCACATTCGCCAATATCTTGATTGATAATCAGAGTCTTAAAAATATATTTATATATCAGATTTTAAATAACATTTTACCGATTAAATTATATTCTTCTATAATAATGAGTTTTAAATGTAAATAATGATTTCCTCTTATTACAAACTGTACTCAAAATACTATAGTAAAACCTGTTATATCTCAAGGTTCATATACAAAAGGTTGCCTCATAAAACTACGCATCATATCATGCAGGTAGCATTTACATCATAGGGAGGGTTCAGTTGTATTACCTTCACTGCTGTAAACAAAACAAACCGAAACAATGAAAAACATCTGATATTCGTACTCTCGATGACACTTCAGTCTGCGTTGTTTAATTTTGAATATGGTTTTGTTTCAAACTGTGAATTCATATGACTATGACTGATTTTAATATTGATATTATTTCGTAGTTACTAATTAAGTATAACTAACCAATACATGAAAAAAGATAATTTTCTGCTTTAAATTAATATTAAAATACCAGACATTTAAATAGTTCTACAATAATCTTGAAAACAATACAGTAACGGTTTTTAGCATACACTTTTAATTGTTCAGCACACTCTGCTGGAGGCACAGAGTAAGTAATACCCTTACTCCGTGTAAGGGTCTTACTTACTCAGCTGAGGGAGACTCAGAGGGTTGGAGGTCTCCCTCTGACGTCACAACTCAGCTTATAGACCATATGAGAATGAGGCAACCTGTTGTGTAGGAACCTTGATCATATTTGGGCCTTTGATATCCAAAACCTCCAATATTCAATCTGGTGACCCAGTGTCAAGCACAGACACCAGCGATGGAAAGGGGTGAAAGACAGGGAACTTGAGAGATTGGGAAGGGAGTATAAAATGGAAGGGTTAGACGGGGAGGGGACTTCCAGAAATATTTCCAAAGAATGAGAATGGATAGAAAGAAACTGATAATGAAACAATAGAGATTTGATTGAGTTTTGAGAAAGATTCCTGGCTGTGAAGAAATTTGTATCTTTGGTGTAAATGAGTGGTTAGTTTCAGATGAAGTGAACAAACTTACTGAAAGTGAGACTGTACAATAGTTTACAATAAAATTACATCAGAACATAATAAAGATTTAGTACATGATGAAAGTGGCACTGTTATGTAGCAATGACAAAAGTCATTTGTCTTATAGCAACCACAAGGTTACAGCCTGCAATATTGCCCACGAACTATACTCTAACCTTCAAAGTGTCACTTGTAGTGCAAGGATACTAATGTTGTTTTTTAAAATGACCGTATTCAGGGCCGGATGTACGAATTCGCCGCCCATGGGTCCAAAGCATTTCGCCACCCTCATTCAGAAATGAATATTTGTTTGCACAATTGAAAACCACTTAACCTATAAACATAAAGGGCCATCAATACCTACGAATTAACTGGGAAAGCACAAGACAAAACAACAATGATAGAACTAAAAAAGGCATATGACAATAAATTAAGGACACTACAAAGAATTGCTAACGCACAGAGAATAGCCAGCTCTAACAATAAACCAAAGGCTTTATGGAATGTAATAAACTCAGAAAGACATGCTAAACAAATTAGTCAAAACTGCCCTAAACTCAATATAAATAACACACCCATAGATCACCCTTTTCAGGTAGCAGAACATTTGAACACTTACTTTACTCAGGCAGCAGAAATAACACTACAACAGAACCGCCAACAGCTGGGAGACTACAGAATACAAGAGGACCAGAATAACCTAAACTATCCTTTAATACAATCATTCAAACTGACACACACAACATGGGAAGAAGTAAAACAAATCATACGTAGCTTAAAAAACAAATCATCAAGTGGAACAGATGAATACTCAGCTAAAACCGTGAAATTTTGTGTAGAAGAATTAACTCCCCCTCTTACGTCCATCATAAATAAATCTTTCTCCACAGGACATTTTCCAACCAAGCTGAAAATCTCAAAAGTTTACCCCAAGCATAAAAAAGGCCCAAAAACTGACCCAAAAAACTACAGACCAATATCGTTAACTTTGACTTTTTCAAAAATTATAGAGAAAATAGTATTAAAGAGATTAATGGCTCACCTCATGCAATATGACTAAATCACTAACAGTCAACATGGATTCCAAAAGGGTAAATCAACTACATCCGCCATTATAAACCTAGTCGAATCCATAATCGATGGCATAGAAAAAGGCCAATTTGTAACAGCCTTATTTTTAGATTATAGCAAGGCTTTTGAATGCCTCGGGCATGAGCTGATCTCTAAAAACTTACAAATTTGGGTGTAAGAGACATAGAATACAAATGGTTTGTCAGCTTCCTAAAAGAGAGATCCCAAGTTGTAGAGATTCAGCATACTACATTTGGCCTCACTAGTGTGTACACATCAGCCCCCAAATCAGTCAAAAGAGGAGTCCCACAGGGATCCGTGTTGGGACCCATTCTATTCATTTTATTAACTAACGACTTCCCGGCTCAAATTCAAAACTACAGTACCAGCTGTATTATGTATGTAGACGATGAAACCCTCCTAATAAAAAATGAAACGTCCTAGGAATTATATAACAACTCTGTTGCATCTCTGTAAAATGCCATAATATATAACAAACAAAATTATCTAGCAATAAACCCTGACAAGACAACGCAAATGCATTTCAGCAGGAAAAAAATCATTCCCACTAGTATTCCCAACATAGCAGTGGCGGACCAGACTAGGTTTCTAGGAATAACCCATGATAACGGGCTCACATGGACACATCATATAAACAACATCTGTAAAAATATCGGCACAGGTGTCTATGTCATTAAACGCATACAATGGATTGGCACTCTGGAAGCAGCGAAAATGGCTTATTACGCTCTGGTAGAGTCACACATTAGATATGGACTTAAAATTTGGGGAGGAACCTCAGGAAACCTCAAAAGAGTGCTCATACTACAAAAGAAGGCAATTAGGACCATGGCAAACTTGGAACCCCTACAAAGCTGCCGACGAGCCTACCAGAATCTACGCATCCTCACAGTACCTGCACTCTACATCTATGAAGCCATATTACATATCGACAAACAACACAGAACAGCCCTCTACAAGAAAAAACCATCATATGTAGGCTGCAAGCTGAAAGACCTCCTTCTAGAACATATACGGAACCTAACTGGAAATAGACTGAAGAACTCACTTAGAGAATTCTTGCTGGACAACCCAGTATACACTGTGGAGGAGTTCCCAGAAATCGTGAACAACAGATCTCATTGACACTATTATTTATTATTGACAATTACTGTTCTTGATTGTTCATGTAATATAAATAAATAAATAAACAAAACAAATTGTTTGTTTTTTAAGTGAATTCTAAACTAAGTCTAAGTTAGGAGTCAAGGTTAGGTTATTAAGCAACAACAGGAAATTAAGAAATAAAAAACAACTCAATGATAAAATTGTTTATTGACAACTAAAACAATTAGTTCATAGTAAAACTTGTCAAAAATGCTCAAATTCAGGATTTATTAATATTAGTGAATGTATCAATGATATCATTAAAGTCAAGCTTACACGTCAAGTCTTTTTCTATGCCTGAACTAACTAACCTTTTCTGGCCGACAGTTGATCTTAAATAATTCTTTACTCGTGAAAGTGTAGAAAATGAACGTTCTGCTGGACAGTTGCTGGCTGGTGCAAAGAAAAACAGCGTTACTCTTAAATTTCGATATAAGTCTTAAAGATCTTTTGACAAAATATATCTGTTCAACTGTGACAGCAACATTTTTTCTATACTGGATGTCTTTTATTTGTACAACATACCTTTCAAATTAAGACATTCAACAACGAAGTTTCAATGTCCGCGAGTAAAATTTATGAAAAGGCGTTAGAGCAGATATAGTAATTTCAGTGGCACTTTGACAAGAATTGTCAAACAAGTGGTAGAGGTTTGACAAGAATGAGAATCTTTTTAGAAATTCATTGCAAATAGCACTTCTCTTGTTTAACTCAGACAGAAGCTTGTTAATTATTAATCTATAGCTTTCTTTGAGTTTGTCATCCGTGTTTTCTTCTGTGGTCTCTTTTTCTCCTTCAGAATCAGAAAAATCTTCCCCCTCCAACTCATGATCCCACGCCAGTGCCTAGCCCGACAAAATAAGCTAGTCACGCCCAACTCACCCCTTGTACATCGACGGCTGCCCTTCAATGCAGTGACGTACTACACAGAATAATCGTGAAGTCTGATATAAAATATCTAATGTATTAAAAAACGTATCTTTGAGACTTTTATAGTTTTAATTAGTGTATAAATCTGAGTGAAAACAAAAATTCTGCATAAAACAATCCAGATTTTTTAGCAAAATTTTAACTGGCCTTCAAAATTGTGGGCCCGGGCCTATGTGGCTCATGCCTAAATTCGCCACTGGAATGTGTCTTACATATTTATAAACTGATATTCTACCCTGCTCATATCTTCTACATAAAAGTGACATTTAATATTCAACCTTCCCTCTTGGTTTGCAAGGCACTGAAAATGAGTGATGAACACTTTTAATGTTAAAGAAGAGGCAGATTCTTTTCACTCACATTGCCAGTAGAATTGACAATTTCACAACTATATGTACTATAGAATACATTCAAATAGGTACATACTCTAAATTTTTTATCACTTCAAACAATAAAAAAAAAATACTCTATACTAAATCACACTGTTATAGTATAGGAAGTGTATGTAAAAAATGTATTAATAAAATATTGCATTTTAAAACAATAAACTAAAATTTCATGACAGGGAGCTGTCTGATGAGATTAAGACTAGACAATCACTGACTTGTGAAAACAAATGTTCCTTCAGGCTGGATGTACCATATATCATAGGAGGTTAATATGACAGATTTCACATTAAATATACAAAATAAAAGTACTTTATTAATTTATTTTAATCAATTAAAATGTATTTTTTATTTTTCAGCTAAGTAGGGCACAAAAAAGTATGATGTATTCTACAATCATAATTACTTACCGCCCTTTTGCTTCAGGAAGAAAGCAACCCTCGTCTATGAGCTGATCAAAGATCTTCTTAGCTTCTTTACGAGGCAAATCTAAGTGGCTCACAAATGTGTTGAGAGATACTTTTTTTAAGTTTTCACAAAGAGATAGTGCTCGTCGGTAGAATGCTTCATCCTACCAAACATAAGATAAAAAAATTGTTAGAAAATAAGAGGTAATAAAAAAAATCAAAGGGCAAACATAGTTTTATATGCCAGTTTGTAACAAATCTGACAATCTCTATATTTAGGTTCAGTAGCAAAAATGGTCCTAGACTGATAATTTAACCAAAAGAATCTATTAATCATATTTCATTTATTTTTACTCACAACTCTATCAAAGTATATACCGGTATTTAATTAAAAGCCCTTCCACTCACCTATACGGGTGAGGTGGGTAGGTCAATACCAAGGATAGTAAAGAAGAGGATGCAGACAAACAGTATTTGTGAAGTCAATGCTACACCCTTGAGCTTAATTCTGAATGTAACATCTAAATACATATTAGTTATTCCAGTTGTTATACGTAAACGCATTACATTTGTTTGACTATCATTTTAATAATCATAAACCTCTGATTCTAACAGTACATCTATACATTTTAAATACAGTACAGTCGCCGTAATCAGAATATTTGTTTGCAAGGGCCTGTTTGGACTATCAAGGTTTGAGTAAACATAATAAATATTCCATAAAATCACAATTTAATGGAATAATTACTAAACTATAACATTTTATAAACATAATAAAAAGCTAGACAAATACAGTAATGAAAAATCCAACTATTTACATAAATAGCCTATTTGTTAAAACTGCTGAGTTCAATTATAAGAAAATGTTTATATTTTTAAAAACAGTTTATATACATCAAGTAAAAATTAAACAATTTAAACTAGTCAAATTTTACATAATTATTAAAGTAATCTGTAATTTTAAAGTTGTCTGTTTACGTTTATTTGATATTCTGATGATTATTAGAACAACAAGTACTGTCACTGTTACCATCCGTATAAAAAACTAACAATTTGAGACGTGCAACGAAAAGAGCTGTTTGCAACTGGCTGGGAGGGTCGTTTGGATTACCGTGTGAGTCGGACTACCGCGACCCTGCTGTATGTAATCTATCAAACTGTTTGTTGTACATCAATTAGCAAGTTGTACATAAAATTTCTAATCTATTAAGAATAAGTTAAGTTATTACCTTTTCTAAGCATGAATATGATGAAATTGAATATTATTAAAAATAATTGTACAGATGTAATTTTTTTTCAAAGGAGAGGCCAACCTCCTTCTTAACTTTACTTTGCCCATTCCTCATAGACTATTGATCTGCGTGATTCAGACAGAGTAAGGGGGTGAACCAGTACTGATAAATCTTCCAGTCTAGGCCGGATTCAAACCAGCGCTATCTCTAACCCAAGCTTAAAGTCCTGACACCTCAGACCGCTCTGCCACCGCTTTGCCCATTGAGAGTGTGTATGATAATTTTCACTATTTCAACTTTGTTAAAGAGATGAAACTAATTTTGGAAACAATTTTTCTTTTTTAAACTTAAATATAAGGAACTATAACAAAAATTGTGATGAACTTTTGGTTGTTTTAAACAGTTATCAAAATAAATTTGATGTAATAGTTTTGACAGAGACTTGGATTGATGATAGCTGCGTGCCTGTGCATGTGGATTTTTATTATGTTATGTTTTAGTTAATAAGTTTTATAGAAAACAGAATGATGGTATAGTTGTATGTGTGAACAAAAGATTTGTTGTATGTCACGAGGAAAATCGTCTGCACGGTGCCACAAGTATTAAAGTAGATATAGTTTGGTGGGGAGGGACTATCTCTGTTTGCTATCAGTAAGTCCGTCATCAGAACTCAAACCCTTTATTGATGGCCTCGAAGCTTATCTTGATAGCTGTATGGAGTTGGGCAATGTTGGCAGGTTGGTGACATCAACTATTGCATTCTCAATAAAGATTCACTGTCACAGCGATACCTTGATGTTCTGTTGAGGCAGGGTTTACTTCATGTATCAATACTGCAACTAGAGTTACACATAACAGTAAGAGTTGTCTTAACAACATTTTTACTAATACAAAAAAAGTTAATAAGGTTAAATCTGCTGTTCTTATGACATTTATTACCAATCATTTTATCACCATAGCAATGACAGATTTTTTTATTAAAAGTGGTGACGGCATCAGTAAAGATCTTAGCTTCATTGATATGAAAGAACCTGGAAGGCTACGATAGGCGTACAATTGGTCTTCGGTTCTTTCTGCAGATGACGCTAATTTAGACTATGATCGGTTTGTGTGTAATTTGCAAGATGTCAATACTAAAGCAACTACAATCAAATCTCATTCATCCAAAAATACAAAAATCAAACTTTGGGTTTCCAATGAGTTGGTAAAATCTATTGGAATTAGAGATAACTTAAGTAAAAATTGAAAAAAAAAAACAACCATTTAATCTAACATTGTGAAATCGTTTTATAAATTTTAGGAATACACTAAATATTTCAATTAAAAGGGCAAAAGAAAACTATTACCAGCGGATAGTTATGAGATGTGTAAATAACAAGAAATTACTTTTGAAAAATATTGCGGAAATTATGAGAATTATTAATATTAAAGATCCATTTCTATTAGAACAATTTAGCTCTGGGGACAATTCTGATCTGGGAGATGTCAAAAAAGTATCGGATGCTTTAAATGAGTATTATGTAGGTGTTGGTGCCAACCTAGCCCGTGCTGTTCCACCTGTACTGGAACCTGTTGTCCATGACGAGGGTTATTGTTTGGACTGCACTTTTCAGCTCAATACAGTGTCAGAGGATGATTTGTTTCGAGTAGTACAGGAGATGAAGGGTGGATCTGCCTCCGGTGTAAACTTCATTCCGGCCAAACTAATTAAAGAATACTTCATAGAACTAAAAATTATGCTTTTGTATACAATAAACACTAGTCTATTGAGAGGTATTTTTCCCAAAGCTTTTAAGACAGGGCAGGTTATACCTAAAGTAGAACCTCTTTAATCCGAATTTCTGAAATCCGAACTTCCACTAATCCAAACGTCACCACGAGAAAGAAAAAAATTGTTGTATGTACATATCTTCATTGATTCAGAAGAAAATGTCTGACTTTTTTCAATAATTTATCTAATTACAGTAGTATGTATTGATTATTTTCCAGTTTTTATATGAATATTTGCCAGGTTCAGTTTCACATTTTTATTATCAAAACAACATTATAAAATAAACCAGTATATGATAAGCAGTATAATTTTTATTTACTGCAGTTATTGTTTGTATTGTAAGTACGTTGTTGAATAAACAATACAATCTTTTACGCTGTAAAGCATTTCTCTCTTTTCTTTAAACCTTAAGTATGATCTATTTCAGATTCTTATGTGAAAACAACAATATGTTCTGTAATCCGAACGACTTGATAATCCGAACGCCTCCCGGTTTTAATTAGTTCGGATTAAAGAGGTTTTACTGTATTTATTAGGGTGGAAGTAAAAACCAATTTATTAATTATAGACCAATTACCTTTGGATGTGTATTGGGAAAGCTACTAGAGAAATGTGTGAAGAAACAGCTAGAAAAATATTTATTTCATTACAAAATTCTCTTTAATAAACAGTTTGGTTTCGGAAATGATAAAAATCTAAATCATGCAGTATTTTCATTGACAACACGTTTACATGACGCTATTAGTAGAGATAAAAAAACCTTTGCTTGTTTTTATTTATCTAGCAAAAATGTGTACTATGCTTACATCCAATCTATACTACAATACGGTAATCTTACATAGGGTGGAGGTTATAAAAGTGTATTGTACTTGCACCTATTGAAATAATCCAAAAGATGATAATTAAAAAGGCCCTCTGTAAACCAGAACGTTACCCTTTAGAAAGCCTTTTGGAAGATTGTAGGGTATTTAATGTAGCTCAACTCTACACTAGAAGCATACTTTTGTATGTTTTAAAACAAACAAATAATCTTTAGCCAACCCACACATCATTTCTCAATAAGATCTACTGTAAATACTGGTATTCTATTCCCTAAAATATGTAGAGCGTTTAGCAAAATATCTTCCCAATATATTGCCACCATACTTTTTCCAAAATTACTAAATTATTTAAAGAATACATAAAGATACAATTATATAAATATAAAAACCTGGTTAATAAATAGTTAGTGGAGACTGGCAGAAGTCAGATTGATAATTATCTGATATCAATCTATTCGTAGAATAAATGTTGAGTGTGTGTGCGTGCGTGAGTGCGTGCGTGTGTGATCCAATTCTTCCCAAATATATCCTAATACTCAGTATTGTCATTGTTGTTGCTTCGTTATTTAGAAGTATGTTTGTTTCTATTTATGTAGATTTAAGTAATTTTATAGCTAATTTAAGTGATGTTAAGTGCACTCTGGAGATGAACTGATGTACTCATTCCCCACTCACAGGCTCCGCCTATGTGGGGTCTTTTCCAGATTTTTATTGTGTAAATATAATATTGTATTGTATTTGAATGGAAAAATAAATTGAATTGAGACAAAAGACTAAAAAGTCAGTAAGAGAGAAACCTTTTTATGGTCAGAAATATTTCACCTGCATAAAAGTTTTTGAAAAAAATTGAACTGAACTTTTTAGTTTAAGAAATATTCTGTAGGGTTGTTAGTTTAGCAATGAGAGCAGTGAAAGACTAAATCAATCTTGTAGGAACCAGCAGTACGCCTGCCAGTAAAAGCCCTGTACATCACTTCAGTCTAGTAGTACAAGTGATTCAGAGTGCTTGTCATTGTTATTTCTGTGCATTTATATTTATGGTTGCACTTAAGTTTTTACCTTATTGTTGCTTTATTTATTTTTACTGTTCATAGTGAGTTAACAAGATTTTATTTTCAAATTTATAACTCCTGGCATGTTTTATTGTGATAGGCTATTTTTACAAAACGGAAGAGCATTTTTACACGCTTTCTTCAGTAGGTGATAGTCTTTGTCTTTTCTTTGTCTTAGCTCCCTGAAGGACAATGAATCTCTTCCTTTTATTACAACAGTATTCAATTATTTCTGTAAAACTAGCTGAAGTGGATTTCGCTTTACTTTAAGTTCCAATCGACCCTAATTCTCATTTTCTTATGAACTCTCCAAACAATTGCTAGTAATGAACACTACATAAAGTTATGATTTACCTTTCCTTTCTCACTTAAAAGTTCAATATTAGTGCATGTCTTAGCTTTACTGTTGGGTTCATGACAATTAACACAAATGTGTTTGTCTACGGTCTGGTGGTCCAGCAACTTGTAGCAGGCCTGTAACATTCATTGAATTAAGTTCATCACTCAAAAGACACATTATTTCTTAAACCTATTAAAACGTTATGAGGTAAATCTAGCATTCTTTATTTAGTGTTAAGCTATCCTGATTTTGCACAGTTTTGCCAAACATCTTACCAAAGGAAAATGCTCTTTCGGATTTAGAACATTTATTAAACAGATCAATTAGTAACTTAAAAAAATGTTTTTCTTTAGTAGGTCCTAATGTATATAACAACAAATATAGTAGGTTTTAAAGGTACTGTATAGATAATCTGAATGATGAACTTTGTTTAAATAAAAGCAATACAGGAACTTCTCATAAATTTAAGGTGTCTTAATCAACAAGAATTTAAATTAGAAATGCATATAGAGTCTGATTTAGTAAATTAAGCTCTTTTAGATTTGCTCTGAAAGAATTAGTAAATTCAGTTTCAAATGAAGCATGCAGAATAATTATTTTGCATATATTCAAGATATTCACAAATATGGTATTGTATTAAGCGGATAATCATCAGACTTTAGAAAAGAGTTTTATATCACAAAAAACCTTATTAGAGTACCGTAGTAATAAGGTTACTACTTGTTTTAGTAATTACAAGTTACTAAAACAAATAGTGAGCCATCCATCATTTAGCTGTATTTTATGACTGAGACCTCCTATTGAACTCATGTTCCTACTTTTTCTCCTAACAAGGCTAACAAAATTACTTACAGAATTTTAAGACTTCCTGTGTGGGCCATTCTCTTGCTATGCAAAAACCAAATAAATATGTCTAAATGTTTGGTATAGTGATAGATATTGTAAAGTATTTTAACACTTAACAAAAATGGATTAGATTTCAAGGATATGTTCTGGGGAAAAAAGGAACAATGCAAGCTACAGAAGACAGGAACTGAGTTAGGAAATATAATAGTGAGGATTGGTTTTCAGAGTCCAACAACTGTGGGAATGATGATTAAGGTCTAGAACAAATATTGATTACTCATCAAAGGGCGGCCATTAAGATTTCCGCTGACACTTGATCAAGCAGTGGGTGACTTCAACGGGAATATGGACGAATTAGAATAGGGGGCGTTTCAAGTACTCAATTTGATAGGATATGGAAATATTGGTAGGAATTACCCTGTTTGGTAGGGTTGATTTTGGAAAGTGAAAGAGTATCGAAGGAAGACTTAGGGAACTTGGAGAGATTTAGTCAAGTCTGGGGAACCACAGAAGAAAGGTCCAGGTACTCAGGAGGCACTCCAAGTATAAAGGAGGTTTCATGTACCGCCAGTTGGACTCCGACATAAAAGGTCTGACGCCAAAGTGGATGAATCAGCCAACCTGCCTGACCACTAGTTCAACTTTGAGCTAACTACTCCCACGGCAACTGAAGAGAAATCAGCTTAAGCCCGCTATCTAGGGTGAAAAAAGAAGAGGACAGCCAGGAGGATTCAGCCTAGCCTGATATAAAAGGTAAAGAGCAAAGAAGGCAGCTGGGATAGACCCATCAGGAGCGGAAGGTCCAGGAGGATTACCTCCAGTCTCTACATGTGACGTGGACATCTTTGCTGATGGCCAGACGGGATTGAACACTCTTCGAGGGAAGAGAAGATAGCGTAATTGGGGTGTGTCCAAATCTGACTCTGTATGCCAGGAATATATCAGATTATCCCTACAGTTCCCCCCAAAAATAATTTGATTAAATAACTGGCCATAAACTATTAATGAATAAAGTAAAAAGAACGTAATAATTTTCAATACATATAAGCTTATGTATATAAAAATAAGTAAATAATAATATTAAAATATAACTATATAGTTTAAAGTTTATTTTATTGTAGTTAAACTGTAAATATATTTTAATTGTTTATTGCGTAATAAGAGAGAAATGAACATCCTCATATCTTAATGGAATTTTATTATATTAAATAGGACTAACCATAAAGGCTAGATGCCAATATACTTGTTTTAAATACCAAATAATATTGAAGGATACTTGAATAGTAAATTCTTGTTTTAAATGCCTAATAATATTGAAGTATACTTGAATAGTAAATTCTTGTTTTAAATGCCTAATAATATTGAAGTATACTTGAATAATAAATGATTTGATCGCCTTATATGTATATAATTAATTGAGTTGATTTAATGAGTAGTTTCAGTATATTTTATTCAAGAGGGAATTTTACTGTGCTAATTAATTATACATTGTTAAGCCTGTATATTTAATTTAACTGAGTATAAATATTTGTCTTGTATTTAACTGTATATAAAGTATTATCTAAAAAGTGTCTGACCAGATTTATATGGACATTTGTAATTTTGCAATCTTACCTTATTGAGGTGATACAAGGAATTAAAACCTGATCAGTTCTTGTTCTCTATTTTTATTGTTTACAAGAACTTTAGGTAAATTATTGAAAATCATCCCTTGTCTAGGAAAGAGTACCTAGATTAAATTAATATACTATAAGAAATAGTTTGTTAATAAATTCATGTCTTTAATTAAACTTACATTTATTTTTAATATTAAATTAAGTTAATTTAATGTAATATTAAGTTCAAATTCAAATCACTTTATTGCCAAACAACAAATTAGTACAGGCATACGTCATATAATCGATACTGTACAATTAATAATAATTAATTTAAACCAACTCAACAATCATCAAAACATGTTAAAAACACAAAGTAAATAGATAAGAAAATATAAAATGTGAAACAATAAAATATACAGGTTGATTCATGACGATCTCCCCCCCACTTCAACACATTTAACTACCAAAAATAAAGAAAAAATGTTATATAAACGTAGGTCTGAAAACTCTTCCTTACAGCCAGTCAAACATTTCGGTAAGAATCATGGATAAAAATTGAAATAACATTGTACACAAGTAATGGAAAGATAAATTCGGACAGAAATATCATGATTTCTAATGTAACTTGATATGAGAAAACTAAATAAAGAGGTTTCAGAACTGTATCTCTAGTAGTTTTTAAGCAATTTGGGGTTAAATGCAAGAAATTGGGGCAAGAAATTCAGTTTTTTTATGTTTAGTGTACAATAACTTTGTTAAAAGGTTAATAAAGTCATAAAAATATTATACATAACTTGTAGACAATTTGATTCTGAGAAGATTGATGTAATCTGAGTAAAAAACAACACATAAGTATAAAAGTTTAATTTTATTAATTATAATACATATGTAATTGCAAGGAAAGAATTAGATGATGATAATAAAATCATAATGTTTGTGTCCAATAAATAAATTATTTTTTTAATTAATTATTATTAAAGTAAAAATAGTATAAAGAAATAAATAACATTTTAACAAATAAATAATTATTTATTCTGTACTGTTTACTATGAAACATAATATTATTTTTACTTCCTAATTTCGTAACACTTAAACAACAGCTGATCAACAATGCTTTCTAATTTTCATGTCTGACTTGTGTTTTGGAAGTAATGGCAAGCTACACAATGCTATTATAAATACAATACATGTTAAGAAACGAATAGGAGTTTCACAACCATTAGTGTGGAGGTCACTTAAAAATTGAAATGAATGTTGCCCATTTCATAAACAAAAGGTCCAACATCTAGAACTAGGGGGATGGTCCACTTTGTTTGGAGTTTGGTATTTTTTAAAATACTGATCAACAACTATACAAGCGTATTTTATTTACGGATGAGGCCAATTTACTAGAGATAATGGCAACCACTTGCTTAGTTATGGACAGAACAAAATCCTCATGAGGTAGTGGAACAGAAATGTCAATACTGATATAGTGCCAATGGTTGATGTGTTTTACACAATCAGCTAATGGGTCTGTTAATATTACCTGGCTGCCTAAATGCTGAATTTTATTTGCACTTCCTCTAAGATGAGTTGCTGCAGCTGTTTGAGGATGTTCCTTTGCATATTATACGAAACTTATACTTCCAGCAGATGGAGCACTTCACCACTTTTCTCGAGCCCTTACCGCTAGCTTACATAATAAATTCACTAAACAAATAGTTGGTCGTGGAGGCCTGTAATCTTGACCACCAATATCACCAGGTCTATCTCATTGGATTATTGTCTCTGGGGGTGAATGAAAGACACGTGTTAATTCTCTAGAAAAATTAATTGCCCCCATTACGGATTCGCTTACTCAGATAAAGAGGTAACTTAAGGAAAGCAACACAAGCAATGTAGTGCACAAACGTGCTTTAAAATGCATTAATAATTATGGCCTCATTTTTTTACATTTATTATAAAAAGGTGTGTAAAGGTAGACCAAACCTTTTGTATGGTAGGTGAGTGGGTATTAAGTCTCTGCTAATGATAGTTCCTGATACAATAAATAGTAATTGATTATTTGTCAGGCTTATTACGCATGCATATATTTGATATTCTTTTATATCAAACTAGTTTTAAGTTTATACTGTTTTTTTATGCTATTTAGTAGTAGTGGCCGACAACATTCCGATTGTTCTGGATTCGTTTCTGCACACACAGGCAGCCGCCCATGTGGGGAATCAATTTCATGTATTTTTGTAATGTATTTTTGTTTATATGTTATCAAGGAATAAAAAGATTTTTCATTTCATTACGAAACCAATTATTTTTCAGTTAAATTACTTATGTATTATACTTAATAAAATTAAACTTTTATACTTATTTATGTGTTGTTTTTTACTTTGATTACATCAATCTTCTCAGAATTAAATTTATCTATAAATTATGTATGAAATTTGTATATCTTTACTAACCTTTTAACAAAAGTATTGTACATTAAACGTAAAAAAACGGAATTTCTTGCACTTAACCCCAAATTACTTAAAAAATACTAAAGATACAATTCTGAAACCTCTTTATTTAGTTTACTCATATCAAACTACATTAGAAATAATGATATTTTTATCTGAATTTATTTTTATATAAGTTGTGTACAATGTTATTTCAATCTTTATGCTCGTGGATAATTTTTAAAATAAATACAGCCTCCATCAAAATGTTTGACTGGATGTAATTCGCTAACGAAGAGTTTTCAGACCTATGTTTATATAACATTTTTCTTTATTTTTGGTAGTAGAATCGACTGTTGAAGTGGAGGGAGAACATATGAATCACCCTGTATACATACCATACACTTTCCACACAAATATATATTGTAAATATAATAAGCAATAAAAACTAAAATTCTACATTAATATTTAATTATAAAGTAACATTTAAAACTGGCCCAAACTATATATTATAAATTAAAATATTAATTTAAAAAAATTATTAATTGAGTGTAACAGTGTTTTAAGAATAGTTGATTCATAAAAGTTTTGAAACTTCTAAGAGGAAGGTCCCTTACTGTTGTTGGTAGGAAGTTAAAGAATTTAATACTGCTGCCAAAAAAGCTTGTGTAAGGCTTACTACAATAGAGTCTCGTTATTCGACATTCCGTTTCAAACGACATACCCGTCCCGAAATCGCCACCGTAAAATAACGTCTGATTTTCCGAGATAGTCGGGACCGAAACTGACTTTTATACAATGAAAATCGATTAATTTGTTACAGAATTTGATTGTGTAGGACATGTACTATATTACGTGAATTACGAAACAATGCAATACAGCAATAAGTTACTGGTCAGCTACTGTATTTTTGAATGAGTAGATACAGTAATTTTGTTGCTTACCGTCCAACCTTACGTTCAGTTTTAGCGTGGGCTGTAGTTTTTGTGTGAGCGGAGCGTACACAATTATAAGAAGTGTATTTTTAGACTCGTGTATAAAGTTTATTTAAATTGTTTAATTTTATATTTAGTACATTTTGTTCAATTACCTTCGATTTTAGGTATTGTTAAAGAACTCTGTATTTTGCAACTTATACATTATACTGTACTGAAATATTATTACGTTGTATTTCTTATTATCAGTTTTATTTTGTGTTCTATAACCCAAAGTAACGATTGTTTAAACAGTACTAAAGTGTTAATTCTTAGTAAAATGCATTAAAGTACTTAGTTATACAAAAATTAGCGTTTTTATTGCTATTCCTACTATCTGACGTCAACACGGCCCATATACGTCGGTTAAGCGAGGTTCTACTGTATATAAACAAAAATTGTTGATTAAGTCAAACCAATTTCTAGTGTTATATTTATGTATAAGTGCATGGTTTTTAATTTTATCTAAATTCTTCTTGATGAATATTAAACATTGCAGTATATAAATAGAGTATATTGTAAGAATCTCAAGATTTAAGAACAAGGGTGTGCAATTATCATCAAAAAATGGCTCTCTTTTGAAGTTTAAATATACGTGAAGCTGATGAATGATGCCCCCAAACAGGGGTGCCCACAGGGGGGATTACGACGCAGTCTGCGTCATGAAAACTTTGGGGGGGGGCGAAAATCAGTACTTTTGACAAGCCTGGGGGGGTTGGTTTTATGATGTGCTAATTCTTAAAAACAGCAAAGAAATGATCTAAAAACAACTTTGTATTGCTAAAAATCAATGTCATACATTTTTTTTTGTTAATAAATTTTCACAAAATCACCAATAAATAAATTTATTTATTTATTGGTGATTTTGTGAAAATTTATTAACAAAGAAGAATACCAATATCAACTCAATCTGAAATTTACAAGTCATACATTGGTCGCAATCACCGATGCATTGTCAATGTAAATTAAATACTAAGTACTACGACTAATAACTTGTGTTACCTGACTAATAGAACTCAAGTTCAAGACTTAACGATCAAACGTCCAGACCTCTTAAAAAGAACAGAGGGGTCCCTCAAGGTAGTTATTTAGGACCTGTTTTATTTAACCTATACACTACAGATTTGAATAGCATCTTGAAGCATGGCACTTTGCATATGTACACTACGCATATGACAAAAGCACGGTCAAACATGCTATCAGCCTTGTGAACGCCGACCTACAAAGCATTTAAAACTGGTCACAGAACCATGGCCTAAAACTCAATGTGCAGAAATGCTTCCTAAGCTTTTTAAACTGTTGTCAAAACACAGTCCAGCAGCACGTGTCTATCAGGAGAAACTTGAGAAAGCCAGACTGGAAAACAAGAATATGGGCTCTAACTTTCTAAGCTACAGAAATATTTTTGATTTGATCACACTGATGAACACTATGGTGATCGAAAAAATCGTAGCTGGTGTTAAGATGAACCAAGCATTTTAAATCATTGTGGACTCAACTCAAGACGTAAGTAGGAAAGAGATTACAACTTTAATATTACGATTTGCCAAAACAGTCGAAGACAAAATCAAACCAGTAGAACACCTAGTTAAGGTTTTCAGTTCTGCTGACATAACCGGAGCTAGCATTAAACTTGTGATCATGGACAGCCTTAAAGAACTAAACCTAAATCCTCAAAATAGTGTCGGACAGAGTATGGATGGAGCTGGAAACATGAGAGAATCTTTTTCAGGGTTAAAGACGTTAGTGGAAAATGAGTGTAAGACTGCACTATATGTTTGGTGCACATTACACAGATTTGCTTTAGTAATAGAAAAATTTATTGACGTTTGTCCTCAAGTCAGAGACTTATTCTCTTTGTTAGATGCCATCTACAAGCTTTTCAGCTCAGGTCACAAACGACATGATGTTATTGTCGAAAAAATGTCTACCAAAGAGAAAGCTAAGGTATCAACCACAAGGTGGTCCAGCAAGGCAGATACTGTTCAAACAATTCTATCGTGTTTTGACGAGGTTAAGTCTGCCCTCTTGGCACTTCAAGACAGTGGAAATTTCGACAGAGAATGTGTATCTATGGCAAAGGGACTACATGAAAAGCTTAGTGACTTTGACATCATAGTTTCCTTGCATGCAATGCAATGTGTGTTCAAGGTCCTGCCACGGTAAGCCTCCAAGATGTTGCGTTAGACTATGGTGGAGTGCAGTATATCATTTGATATGTTGACAGAAACCTAAGGAAACTTCGCACTGACGAAAAATAGGATGAAGTTGTTGCCAAAGCTAGCAATTTCATTTCTAGACACGAAATCGCTGAATCTTCTTCAAAAAGAATTTAAAAAAAGAAGAAAAAAAAGATGTTTTAATTTAGTCTCATTATTATGTTTGAGGGTCATAAGCAAAAAAGTAGCTAGATTAGAATATGTTTTTAAGATTAAATGGGATATAATTTATATATATGATAAAAAGCAATGGTCCCAGAATAGAACCCTGTGGAACAAGACTATTTACCACTGAATAGTTAGATAATTGATCTTTAAAAAAGACTGCCTGCTTTCTATTCTGAAAGTAAGATGAAAAGAATCTACAAGTTAAATCATCAAATCCATAAAATTTAAGCTTTGAAATTAAAATATTGTGGTTTAGTGTATCAAAAGTTTTGGTCAGGTCATACAGTTGAGATGTTACCTTGTCTTTATTTTCAAGGGATTTGTAACAGTCTTGCATAAATTGAACTACTGCGTCACATGTGCTATGACCAGATCTAAAGCCAAACTGACATAATGAGAACAAATTATTCTCCTCAAAGTAATTAGTCAGCTGCCAGTAAATCAGATATTAAAAAACTTTAGAAATCACTGGAATCAAAGATATTGGACGATAGTTTTCATATGATTTTAAGCTTCCTTTTTTGTGAATAGGTATTAGTTTAGACAATTTTGAAACTTCTGGAAAAACACCATCATTCAAGCATGAATTAAAAATATGTTGAAGGACTTCACAAATGTTAAAAGAAGAGATTTTAATAATGACAGAATTCATATTATATACATCAAGACTATGACTATTGCTAAGCTTACCAAGAGCAGCAAAAACCTCCTCAACAGAAAAGTGCTTTAACTTAAAATGCAAGCTTGCACTCGGCAAGTTATCAGATGGTAAAAAATCATAAAAGCAGTTTGAATGTTGAGAACAATTAACACTATCTATTATTTTAATTACACTATCAATAAAATATTTATTAAATTTACTGCTTGTGAGTTCTTCACCATCTACATTATATGATTTATAGTCAGCTTTATTTAAAGGTTTTGGAAATGAATTAATTAAATTCCAGGATGCCTTAATCTTATTTTTTGCATTTTCAATTTTTTTACTATTGTAATCAAATTTTGCAGTTCTAAGAGCCACTCTATATTCAGACTTTAAACTTTTATAACTCTGATGAATCTCAGGATTATCACAGTGTCAAGTAGTACAAATTGTCACATTGCTCTTTCATCAATGCCAGTTTTTAAGTAAACCATTTCATTAAATTTAATATTAAATCAAGTGACCAAACCCATCATATTATTTTACAATACATAACTTGTAAGTTTCATTACAACGGTTTTGTTAAATTCTGTGAAAACAAACTTGAGACTAACTTGTTAATCTAGCAAGTGTTAAGTTGTGGTAACTAGGCTAGCTTTCAGTTAGTCGCAAGCATTGCAGCTATGATTCAATTTATGCATGTGTAAAGTGTAAACAACTCACCAACATCTTAATTTAGTAGTAACAACTAATGTACAGGAAACAGATGTTCTAATGATCTTATCTGATTTTAGTAGAAAACTTCCATACTATGTTGATGACATTATATGTCCTCTGTTATGACTTTTAACAATTCTTTGCCTTACAAATGTTTAATTTGTTACATAATCTTAAATAATGGAGTTTTTCACTGTGTAATGTTTTCTTTGTCAATACAGTGTTTATAAACTCAATGAACTGTGGTTTACAGTTGAATTAGTAATTAATTATTTGACCTCTGTAATTGAAATTCAGTTGAATATTACATTCAGAATATTTCAATCAAAAACTATAATTAAAATAAAAGGGTTTCCTATGAATTTTGTATTAAAATTAATGAGATATGTTGAACTTGCGTACCAAAAGTGGCTTCCAATTTATAAAATTTTAAAACTTGAAGGAATCACCACTCAGTCAAACACAAAGGTAGATTTTTAATGAAATTTAGCTAAGTATGACATATTTGAAAGGTTACAATAATTTAAAGAAAAACACCAGAAAGCTCCTATTTTGAATTTCAATATGGAAAACCAATATTCATTAGCTGTAACTATTATAGGCACTAAACAATCTTTACACATTGTTGTTATTCATTTATCCTTCGTACCAATTATCCCAGCAATGTCTGTGTATATGGCTTCCTTGTTGGAAAAACTTGCTAATTTACATTCTACAGATTCTCCGTCCAATCTAATCTATCAGGCCAGTAGTATAGTGAAGAAACTCCATTTCCATATTCTACAGGTTCCTGGTCCAGTTGCACTAACTTGCCTATAGTATAGTTGGTGAAACCCCAATTTTACATTCTACAGGTTCCTGGTCAGTTGCACTTACCTTGCCTGTAGTGCAGTTGGTGAAACCCCAATTTTACATTCTACAGGTTCCTGGTCAGTTGCACTTACCTTGCCTATAGTGCAGTTGGTGAAACCCCAATTTTACATTCTACAGGTTCCTGGTCAGTTGCACTTACCTTGCCTGTAGTGCAGTTGGTGAAACCCCAATTTTACATTCTACAGGTTCCTGGTCAGTTGCACTTACCTTGCCTGTAGTGCAGTTGGTGAAACCCCAATTTTACATTCTACAGGTTCCTGGTCAGTTGCACTTACCTTGCCTATAGTGCAGTTGGTGAAACCCGAGTTTCATAATCTATTACATTCTACAGGTTCCTGGTCAGTTGCACTTACCTTGCCTGTAGTGCAGTTGGTGAAACCCCAATTTTACATTCTACAGATTCTCCGTCCAATCTAATCTATCAGGCCAGTAGTATAGTGAAGAAACTCCATTTCCACATTGTACAGGTTCCTGGTCAGTTGCACTTACCTTGCCTGTAGTGCAGTTGGTGAAACCCCAATTTTACATTCTACAGGTTCCTGGTCAGTTGCACTTACCTTGCCTGTAGTGCAGTTGGTGAAACCCCAATTTTACATTCTACAGATTCTCCGTCCAATCTAATCTATCAGGCCAGTAGTATAGTGAAGAAACTCCATTTCCACATTGTACAGGTTCCTGGTCAGTTGCACTTACCTTGCCTGTAGTGCAGTTGGTGAAACCCCAATTTTACATTCTACAGGTTCCTGGTCAGTTGCACTTACCTTGCCTGTAGTGCAGTTGGTGAAACCCCAATTTTACATTCTACAGGTTCCTGGTCAGTTGCACTTACCTTGCCTGTAGTGCAGTTGGTGAAACCCCAATTTTACATTCTACAGGTTCCTGGTCAGTTGCACTTACCTTGCCTGTAGTGCAGTTGGTGAAACCCCAATTTTACATTCTACAGGTTCCTGGTCAGTTGCACTTACCTTGCCTGTAGTGCAGTTGGTGAAACCCCAATTTTACATTCTACAGGTTCCTGGTCAGTTGCACTTACCTTGCCTGTAGTGCAGTTGGTGAAACCCCAATTTTACATTCTACAGGTTCCTGGTCAGTTGCACTTACCTTGCCTGTAGTGCAGTTGGTGAAACCCCAATTTTACATTCTACAGGTTCCTGGTCAGTTGCACTTACCTTGCCTGTAGTGCAGTTGGTGAAACCCCAATTTTACATTCTACAGATTCTCCGTCCAATCTAATCTATCAGGCCAGTAGTATAGTGAAGAAACTCCATTTCCACATTGTACAGGTTCCTGGTCAGTTGCACTTACCTTGCCTGTAGTGCAGTTAGTTGGTGAAACCCGAGTAAGGTCACAGGAATATGACTGATTTCATTTTCATTCAATCTCACACAACTGGTCGTTTGGTGGAAACTTAGTTATTATACATTGAACATAGTTGAACTGGCAAGTGCCATCATACAGTTACAATAAGTGTCAATAAAAATTTGGATTGCTTTTGGCTCCTGATAGTTTGTATTAAAATGTATAAATACGAAATAAATAAATACCTTGTGCTGATACGTGTTGCAAACAGTACACTTGATGTTCTCCACAATATCATCATCCTTTTCACAGATACACTTCAACTCCTTGTCCCTGAGATGTACAGATGACATTGTGTCTGATAACTTTACTGTTGTTTCAGAATTTTCTTTTGAGTCTCCTGCTTAGTTAAAAATAATAATCATGACAATCACTGAACAATTAACAATTAAAAACACAATTATAAAACCAAATAAAGGTAAAATAATTCGACAAACAAATGTTGCAGTATATATATATTGTACTATTAAGCTTGATTTAGTGAGTCACTCTAACTATTTAGACACATGTTCTGGCATCTACCCCCATCAAGTACATATTTAAATAAAGCTCTTGGTCTGAAACCCCAAAAAACTCCACTTTTTTCAGTCACAAACCAGATGACAGCCTTTTTGGCTCAAAATTTGTTTCTATGTACTTCTTATGAAACATTGTACAACATTTTGTTTCACTCGCTTGGAAAAATACTTGAGTATTATTATCAAAACTTTAAATATGTGTAGGCCTACACCTAACAGAGCCGCCGAGAGGGATTAAGAGGGTACATGCTTATTTGGGGCCCCAATCCCAAATGTTCATTAACTAAAATAAAAATAATTTTTAAATATGCGTTACGTTATAATTGTGGAGGTTTACATTAATTAACATTACGAGAGTTAAAATAGACGTACAAATATATAAAAAATATGTTTCTTGGTATCATTAAATAAGTAAAAATAATAATATGTCTAAAACAATTTTTCTCCACTATTGTTTTAAATGCAATAAACTTCAATGATTGAAAGTTTACTCACAATACATATACTTCTTATAATTAAACTTTTCAGTCTTTCTGCTAAAGACATATATCATGACATCAAAACTGTAAGACCTCACAGGCCTGCCCAATGGCCCCCCTCTCCGCGGCCCTGCCACAATGTCATGCTCCATAATCAAAATCATCGTAGATTTCATTTTGTTTTTTTATTAGATCCATTTTGCTAAAGCCTAACTTTCCTGATGCCACCAAAAGAGGTAGCATAGATAACGAGCCTCAAGGTGTCCTCTGGCCCATTCTGCAGTGCAGCTAAGCGTTCAAGTAGTATCACAACATCTTGAAGGCACTCCTTTCCTTGTGCTTTACTTTTTATAAGTGATTCTTTTGATTAAATTGTATTCCTGTAGATGTAACAATCGATCAAAGTGTTTTATATTATATAAAATAAAAATACTATTTAAGTAATAAATAAATAAAAAATGTTTTAAATAATTTATATTTTTAACTAAAACTTTAATTATAAACCAATTTTAATCATTAAGCAAATACAGAATTGTGCTATAAAATTATACCTAATACTTTTAAAATTGTTAAAATTTGCATGGCTATTATTTTTTATTTTAGTTATTAATATTTAAAGTAGACATTAGTTATTGGGATTTGTGAGTTGTGTAACTTTTAGTCTAGGCAATATCACTGTGTCTGCCAAGATGATACCTTGAATAATATCTCGGCTGAATTTATTTTATATTTTTAAATAACACATATTCATTATATCGACGGATACTGTGTTTTTCTTGACCAAGTAATTATTAGATTTTACTTTTCATCAATAATTACCTAAATATTGTACACATTTTTAAACGCTGAGTATTCCACTCTAATAATTTAGAAGCAGTTTTAAATTATAATAATAATGTATAGAATGTACAAGGTTGTAATTAAAATATAGTTTCTGGTTTGCAATGAGCTATTGTAATGAATGTGATTCTATTCATTTGCTCAGCTACTTGTTTAGGCGGCTGGCCGATTGATAAGAAATCAAGTTTAAACATGGAAATGGTTTACTCGCTTTTCGCTGCGTATGCTCTACTCAGTTGTTAGTCCTTGTTCGTGGAGTCCAGTATCAGTTGTTATAGAGTTGAGTAGTTCAGTTCTGTTTTAAAAGAAAAATGGATCCTAGCGTGGTACCAAAATACATAGCGGGAAGTTATTAGGCGAGTTGTGGACTGTTGTGACCAAGAGGCACATGAAATAAATTATTATTGCCAATTGAAAGGGCACAGGCGAGAGCAGCTAAATATTGTAATGTGTCTGAAAAAAAATCCAACGTATTCATAAACAAGGCAAGGAAACGCCGAATGATAAACTTAACACACCCGGGAAGAAAAGGAGACGACCTGAACACCGTAATGCTATAGTGGATGAATTTGATAGGCGAGTTACACTGGATACAATTCGCAAATTCTACACAGTTAAAAAGTTTGTGCCAACTTGTAAAAAGCTTTTGCCCATTTTGCATGAGAAAATAGGTTCCTCATGGAGCGATTGGACTCTGCGTCACATTTGAAAAGAAATGGGGTTTAGATGGCATAAATGTGGTTCAAAGAGAAAGCTTCTAATTGAACGTGAGGACATTGTGATTGAAGATGTGATTATTTAAGGCAGATAAATGACATAAGGAAAAGTGGAGCTAAGATCTTCTACTTAGACAAAACATGGGTGGACAGTAATCTGACCTACCGCAAATGTTGACAAAGTGATGCTGTAGTTGGTGTGCTACCCGACTTAAACTCTTCCAATCGCTTGATTGTCATAGATATCGGTTCAGACGACGGGTTTTGGGCTGGCAGGCAAATAGTGCCAGCAGTGACTACCATAGCAAAATGAATTCACAAAATGTTGAAAAATAGATTAGAAATTAGGTGTTACCACATCTTCCTCCAAATGCTGTCATTGTTATGGACAATGCATCATACCACGGTGATACTATTTAATTGCTGGACAAAGAGCCAACCAAATCTTCAACTTAGAAATGTTTGATTGAGTGGTTGCAAAGAAAGGGACAAAATTATGATGAAAAAAATACTAGAAAGGCTACATTCTTTGAAGCTATAGAACAGATGAAATCAAAAAAGAAAATGTACAAAATTGATAATTTACTGAAGGAACGTGGCCACAGGGTTTTAAGATTGCCCCCCCTATATGTGTAACTTGAATGTAATTGAGTTTGTTTGGGCTCAAGTTAAACTCTACGTTCGGTCACGAAATAGGATAGGAAACATGTTCCTTACAGCTCTTCACATCATGTTAGTGAGGCGTTGATTGCCATTACGCTTTTCGACTGGAAGAATTACAACGACCATATAAAACGTACAGAGCAGGACTATTGGGTTAAAGATGGCATATTGGAAGAGGCTGTTGATGAACTAATAAAAAAAATACATCTTGGAGCCGACAGTAGCAGTGAGAGGTGACCCATCCAGCTCGTCAGATGAGAAGTTGGAGCTTGGGGCTGAAAACACATCTTACTCTGAACTGGCCCAGAATTTACCACAAGAAGAAGACTCACCATAAGACTTACTATTAGCAACAAATGATTTTTTTAAATGCAATTTTTAAAGACAACGTTAGTTAAAATTTATTATATTATTTTTTTTTATATTTACTATGTTAAAATAAGGTGTATTCTTTCTAATATTTAGTGAGTTAATGGTGCAATTACAGATCAATATATTTTTTAAAAAAGTAAAAAAAGCATATGTTTAAATATTCACACGAAATATAGTGTTAAATAATTCTGAACGTTAAATTTCTTATAAAAGTACCTAATATTTCCCTGTACCTAATCTTAATTCAAAATAAAATGTCAATTTAAAATCATTTTATTCAATCCTTTTACAAATAACAACTTTTACGAGTCCTGTGCTGAGTCGTGTGCTGATCGTAAGTTTTTTGTGGGCATATTTAGGAAATTAATTTATTCAATTCAAATATTTCTGGAATTCCACTGCAATCAGTTCGTCCCATATTAATGCCCAGTAACTCCATATTACAGTGTTGTCTAAAAGCTATATAAAAAATAAGAAGCAAAAGAAATTATGAGACATAAATTATTACAATTAACAGTGCACTTTTATTAAACAGGTAATTTTGTCATTAAGTTATACGGTTGATATACATTTTAACAATAAAACGAACATGAAATATTCTGTTAAAATTTTGCTATAAATGCAAAAAAATTAATTTTTAAATGTTCTTAAACTATAGAACAGAAAGCGAATTCATCAGAGATAACTAATATAAATTTTACAAATGTAATAACAAGTATTAGAAAAAATTAATTTAATAAATAATGTTGTCCAACTTAAACAATATTCACAATCAAGCCATCAATATTAACCATGACAATTGCATCATGCATCTAGAATAAATATATAAATAAATAAAAATGCATCCACACAATGAAATCACCGTGGCAACATTTTCTCCCTTTTTTTTATAAATTACAACAAATAATGAGCAAAGTAATGGATTATTGTTACATTTATTTAACAATTAAGTAAAAATAATCAATAAATAAACCATATAAGCAGGCATATACATTATGTACATTTTATGTTGTTGAAAAATGTATAACTTAAAAAAAACCTAACTTTCAACAACCAACAAAAAATAAAACTAATGTTTTAACTTAACTATCGCAAACATGATACAACTGACAATAAATTATAGAACAATATACTCGTATAATATATATGTATTTTAGCTTCTATATTAATTAAAAATATTAATGTTATGTTATAAATATAAAAACATAAAATAATAAGTATTGAGTATCTCTGCCAACATGGTGCTGCACAGACGGCAGACAGCGCCTGAAATGTGCACTTGGCAGGGTGGCCAGAGGACTTTTTCAGTCTCGCCATCTATACAAGGCACTGTAACGACTGTCGGTGCAGAGTTATGTGTACCTTCTAAGTTTGAAGGTTGTTCACTAAGAAACTAAGAGGGCTATTAAAAATATAATCACTAAACTATTTGCCTCGTGTAATATTGTACGGTATTACATATGAACTTTAAATGTTATTATAAGTTGTAATAATATGTATCCTTGTTAGAACAGAAAAAGTAAAGTAGTTTTCACTAGTTTTTCACTGTTCATCAACTTAACACTGTTATTACTCAAAACTCTGTTAGTAGATCACAGTTATATTTTAAAGTTTTATCAATTTCAGAATTTTAATTTTCCAAGAAAGGAAAGTTTTTATCAATTTCTTGATACAACATTTTTTGGCTTCTAGAGGTTGTAAAATCAATTACTTAATCACGTTGTAATCCTTATGAAACGTATGATCACGATACACTACTTTTATATGCGTAAGTAAATAAAGTGATTTGCTGAATATCAACAGCATCAGAAGAGATGACATCTATTAATGATGCACTCTTTGTTAGCAACATATGCAGTTGTAGTTAAGTATGAAAATTCCTTGATAACCATAACCCCAATCTTATTAAAAACAAATTATGTCCTTAGGTCTAATTAATCCTTAACTCAGCCACTTCAGAAAAGTTGATCAATTAATTGTGAGACTGTAACAACATAGAATCTGAAGACATTATACATTAATCCCATACTGAAAACTTGATGACTATCTAAAACAACATTAACACTATAAAATAATATGATATTCAACCGAACCTAACCTCCCACCACACTCACATAATCAAATATACGAACAAAGTGCTTTGAGACTAACGAATGGGTCAGCAAGATTTGCGTTGGGGTGCTGAACGGCGCTTCCGTGTAGTTGTAATTTTACCTAATACAAACATTATTTTAGGGTAACCAGATAAGGTAGGTTTGCCACTGTCTAGCAGACGTGGTAGTCTGTCGTGGACATGTAGTGTGTAAGATGGAATCGTTAGGCCGGAGTGAGTCACAACGGTGTTTAGGCCTACTGTAAAAGAGAACGTTACGGGAGTTTAATTTCCTAATTCAAATTCACTGCCTCTCTAAACAGCTTTGTTAAAGCATTGAAGCAATATTTAATCAAATAAATTTAAGTGCTCTCATTTAAAGAGCGTGTTAACAATTTTTATGTTGAATATGAAATTCATTTGGCCTCAAATATTTTCTTAGGTTTTTGGGGCCCCTGCGAGTTGATCATTTTGCCCCAGTGCCCCCCCTTTCGGCGGCCCTGCCTAACAAATGTGCCCCTTATATCTGACTCGCACTTAAAGTTCAACTTAAAAACTAAAAATATATGATGTATTAGGGAAAACAAAACTTTTTGATAATGTAAAAATGTTAATATCAACTCTATCCACCAGTTTAAATGGAGAAGCAGTTTTGAATGATTGTGAAACTTGTATTTACCTCTTTGATAG
Organism: Stictocephala bisonia; assembly: GCA_035578905.1. Classification (NCBI taxonomy): domain Eukaryota; kingdom Metazoa; phylum Arthropoda; class Insecta; order Hemiptera; family Membracidae; genus Stictocephala; species Stictocephala bisonia. The sequence continues at coordinate 10,223,056 of JAQJVL010000003.1, forward strand.
GAAATGACTTTTATACACTTTGTACTTTAGATTTTATTCCTTTGAATTGTTTAATGCCATACTTCCTATTTATAATTTTTTTATCTTTCCTTTTATTACTTTTTAGTAGCTAGCATTGATTAGCATAATAGCTATGAACTAAATAGCATTGGAATCTATATGATATATTATTCATGAGTGCAGCACCAAAAGGTATTCTTCTCCAATGTCTGAATATACCACTGGAATTTGGACGGGAGCTCAACTCAAAAAAAAAAAAATAAAGTTGAGTACTAAACCAAACTAGTACACCAAGTGGAGTATCAAATTAAAGCTACATTTTTTATTCCTAATGTACAATCAGATTTGGGAAAAAAAGACATTTATCTGAATCCAAATATAACTTAAAATACCTGAATCTTTCAAAAATAATGCTTACAGGTATTCCACCCATAAAAAATATTCCAAATATGGTGGACAAACCATTAATCTTTTAAAACATTTTTGATTGGGGTCTCAAATTAAACATATTTTTCTTTAAAATGTTATACTTTCAGATTATGGAAAATTCAAAATAAATGAGCATTACTTCCCTAAAAACTAAAACACGAAAACCGTACTTCAAATTAAAAACTACTAAATTAGGTATCAAATTAAATGTATTCTTCGTTTCAGTTAGAAATATGTGGACTCTAGAATCCCAAATCCCAAGTCTACTATTCCAAATATATCTATGAGACTGAAGGATAAATCCTAAAGACAGTTCATAGGGAAATTTCCCTCATGTACCTGTACACTGAGCTTCCCCACAAGGCCAAATGCTGAGATTCCCAAGTGGAGATACATTGAGCAATCATAAGTAGGCTGAGCTGTCAAGGAGGTTTGGGAGCACAGCCCTAATGAATGAAGCTAGTATTTTAGTCAAGCTAAAAAGTACTACAACTCCTTTGAGATGATGGAGATTTCTTGTTGAAACATACTTTCATATCTTTCCAAGGAGCACAGGGTCGGTAAACCATTTGTCATTTTTTAAACCAAAAATGCACGGTTATGAAATTTCAACTTAACAAAAGAAGAGCTGCAATTGATTATTTATTATTGATACTAAAATTTGTGTGTAATTTTGCAACATAGTTACTGAAGACATAGCAGATAGAAGAAAAATTCTAAAATATAAGTTTTTTTAGACCCCTGTTATACACATACATTCTGGGAAAGGCAATTTAAACCTTAACTATAATTTGAAAACAATTTGGATAATTTGAAAAAATGGCTCGGTGGACAAAGTTTTATGTCAAACGAAGAAGTGATTGCCCAAACGGATGCCTATTTTGAGGAATTGCCAAAATCCTACTTTTTAAATGGCTTATCCATGTTAGAGAAATGCCTAACATGAAAATTACAGGTAACTGCTATAAACACGATTTTTGTATTAGACTCTTAGTGTGAATAATGTAACTTACCATTAAAAATAAGAAGTGGGGGACTAGAGTTCATAGTCTTAGGTTCACTTTGTGAATGATGCACTTCCTCAATGTCTTCCTTATGTTCTTCCTGTAGAAAACAAACATTTAATTTAACTTGCAAATATTGTTAAAAACCTGTATAGTGTGTTTTTGTATCGATTAAAATATGTGAATTGCCTTTAATAATAGGGGCAGCATATATACCACGTCAAGAGCCCTCAATTAAATATTCTAGTTTTTGTGATTTGGCTATAGAAATCTTTTCCTCCCTTCAAAATATGTCTAACCTGATGTTACTTGGTGATTTCAATCAGCCAGATACTCATTGGGAAGATCTCACTCACACCAACCCCAATGAATCATTTCAGAACTTGATTGACATGGCTAACATATTCCAAATGAAACAATGCAACTTCATAAAAAAACTATTGCAATGTGATCCTTGACTTAGTCTTCTCTACAAACTCTGACGTCACTGTTTCTGCAGTAGAGGAGAGTCTTTTGCCTCTGGATAGAAATCACCCTCCACTCAAGGTTGAGTTAAAGTGTATCGTCCCTAAACAGCACCAACCTAATGGAAAGCTACAACTTTCGTAAATGTAATCTTGGGGCAGTATTTAATACTTTGGATGTCAATGAGCTTTTTGGAGTGTTTTGTAAAAACCTCAAAAATTCCATAAAGCAAAACACACCTCTCAAGAGAGAGACTATGATGATAAATTTCCCAAATGGTTCACAGGCAGATTGAAACATCTGGTGATCCTTAAAAAAACTCTGTATAAACAGTTTAAGTGAACATTGAGTTACAATGTATATCAAGAATTTGCAAGAGTCAGTGTAGGGCACTGGCTGATGATTGCTACAGATCATACATAAATAATATTGAATGTGCAGTTTCTAATAATATAAAAGTATTCTGGACACATAAAACCTAAACTCAGCATCTCTACCCACTAAACTCCTGTATGAAGGATCAGAAGCTGAAACCCCAGGTGACCAGTGTGAATTGTTTGCTCAATTTTTATTCTCTGTATTCAAGCTGTACACCATCTGGCTCAGCCTAAAGATTTCCATACAGGATTATGTGTGAAAAATTGGAGGATATTGGCCATACATCTGTCTCTGGACACCTCAAAAGGAGCAGGACCAGATAATATACCCCAAACGTACTTAGGCACTGCTGACATGTCTTGGCTTCCCACTTGGCCATATTTTTAATGCCCTCTTGGAGAGAGGTATATTTCCAGACAATCTCAAATTAAGCTATATTGTACCTATATACAAGTCTGGTAACCGGGAGGAAGCTGCAAACTATAGGCCGATAGCCATTTAACCAGTGCTTGCGAAAATGTTTGAAAATATCATTCTGGGTAGATTATCCTTTTCTATGAAGCACCTTATCACCCCCGAGCAGCATGGGTTCCGGAATGGAAGATCCACGATCACAAATTTGCTAACGCTGGAGGAATACATCATGGAAGCCTTCTCAAATCACCACCATGTAGATTTTATATACTTAGACTTCTTTAAGGCTTTTAATCGGGTTAATCCCATAAAGCTGCAGGCCAAGCTGGAAGGATATGGTATCCATGATTCACTACTGAAATGGATAAAGTTTTCTTCAGGACCGTGGGCTCATAGTTAGATACGGAAATTCAACTTCAAGAGCATTCTATGCTGTTTTAGGAGTCCCGCAAGGGTCACACTTATCTCCATTTCTTTTCAATTTGTTTATGAACGATGTTGCAAGTGTCATAAATGGCAGTTTCCTTATGTTTGCCGACCTAAACATAGCCAAATGTGCAGTTATTACTTTCAATAGAACTCTGAATCAAACACACTTTGCCTATGCCTTGGACAGAATACCTTTCAGGAGAATCTCGGAGTTTAAAGACCTAGTTTAAATAGTGACACCTTCTTTTTCCTGTTAAGAGCATATTGCACACATTTGTAACAGAGCAAATTCATTCATGGGCTTCAGAAATCACGTGACTTTTGCTCGCTCAAGACAATCCTGACGTTATACAAAACGCTAGTGAGACCTATTCTGGAGTATGCATCAGTTGTTTGGTCACCTCACTACTTGTGCCATATTGAATCTTTAAATAAAATCCAAACCCGAATATTACGCCTCATTGGAATGCAAAATGGCTATAGGTATCTTGAGGTCCCTGTAAACGAAATGGCACAGGACCTCAGACTTTACTCACTAGTGGACAGGAGAAGAATAATGGATTTGGTCTTCCTCCACAAACTGATTAATGGTTACCTTGACTGCCCTGAACTTCTTGCGATAGTGAATCTACAGGAACAAGATTAGCCAACACCTTTGCCAAGGGAAGTCAATCTACAACATATGCATACCATAGCTCCATTCCATGGCTCTTCAGGGAGGGAAGCAGCATGGATCCTAGCATAAATCTGTTTGGAACATCATGCTAATCCTTCAAGAGAAGTATCTCCAAAAACTGGCTCTAACGTACTACAATTAGTACCTACTTAACTACTTCTTACTATGTAAAATGTTTTGTTATATACCATGAATGTTGCTTATAAATTGATTGGATATTTGTATTTAGATTAGTTGTTTTGTTGATGTTTTGATGTCGTAGTTTAAGTACACTCTTACCCTTATGTATTAGTACTTGATAAATTATTATGTTTAGTAACTAGTTACTTATTGCTTTTTTTCACTTCTCTAGCTACATGATGTTGGTGGTTTACTTAGAATTTATGGCTACTACTGAGCTACACTTGTATATATCGTTGACGTTTACTTATTTATTTATTTATTTAAATTCCAACGGTTACACCATTTTGTTAAAACAATACAATATCAATATGGCAAAATTAAGGCTATTACAAAGTATACAAAAATACACACATAAGAATATATATATAAGAATACACACACACACACACACATACATATAAACACACGTATACACATATGCACATATATACATACGTATATATATATATATACATACACAATACACACATATACATATATATATAATAAAACAATTTCTAATACTAATATGATATACTACGGAATAATACTAAATCATACTAACATATACACTTGTTGTAAACTATATAATAAGAACACAGATCTAAGGCTACAATATTGCTAAAAGCTAATTAAGAACAAAAATTATAACAATAAAAAAAATTAAGTTAACCAACATCAATACTATAGGATATACTCTAGATATAGAAATACTATAGTTTCATCAATGCTGACAAAGCTATGAAAAGAAATTACATTAATGAAAAACTCAAAAAGCACAAAAGAAATTCAATATCAACAAAGACAATCAACATCAATTATCCCCCAGAAAAAATATTTTGACAACTCTTTTAAATGAGGGAAGCTTCATGTCAAAAAAGTCAACTTCACTAGATACGCTGCATCCAATCCTCTGTATCCGTGCCAAACAACTGTTCTGGCTGTATGAGGTAGAATGCTGCCCTCTACCAAACAATTCTTGTGATCTGGTGGCCATAAGTGGTGCACGAATATGTATCCTCTGAAGGAGTTGAGGACAGTCAATGGCGCATGAGAGCAGTTTGTAGAGGAATAGTACGTCCAAAACTTTACGTCTATCCTCCAGGCCAGACAATCCCATTTCTGAGGCTAAGACAGCAACATTAACCTCTCTGAAGGGGGTTCCCAGCCGAACTCCAACCATTCGAACAAATTTGTTCTGAACACGCTGAAGAGCTTCAATTTGTCCAGCCTGATAAGGTGTCCAGGCCACCGAAGCAAATTCCAAGACTTGCCTGACCAAGCAGCAGAAGATAGCGCTTAATGCCTTTGTGCTTGATATGCCCCTGGTTGATCAAATAATAAATCCAAGAAGGCGATTTGCTCGACTCAACAACTCATTAACTTGATGTGCCCCTGACAGATCCGATGCCAGCAGAACACCAAGGTCGCGAATGACAGATACTCTCTTCACCAAAACACCCCCAAGCTCGTATTCAAATTCCAGTGTGGACTTCCTCCTACAGAACGATATAAGAAAGCATTTCTTCTTATTAATGGACATACAATTTTCAAGGCACCATGCTTCCAAGTTGTGGATGTCCTCCTGGAGAAGTAAACAGTCCTCCAACCCCACAACCTCATGGAACAGTTTAATGTCGTCTGCCAGCATCAGGACCCCAGTATGAAGACAATCCACCACATCCGACATGAAAAGACTAAATAAGTATGGTCCCAGATGAGATCCCTGCGGAACACCAGATGTAGACACCAATTCTTCTGACTGCGCAGACTCCCATCTAACCACTAATCTTCTGTCTGTGAGATACGATGAAAACCAGTCAAGAAGAGGGCCAATAATTCCGTACCCGCTCATCTTCTTTAATAATATAGTGTGATCGACGCGGTCAAATGCCTTTGCAAAGTCGATGTAGATAGCATCTATCTGGCTTGATCTAGTAATGGCTTCTAGTCTTATCTCTATTTATTGTATATAGTATTACATAATGTTATTGCATTAGAAATATATACATATATATAATATCATTAGGATTTTGTATACAAATAGCATATTGTAAATATTTATTGTTCAAACGCTGCTGAATATTGTTGTTGTAAAATGGGAAATCGTTTGGTGGGAATAAATAAACCTGATAAACAAGTGATTAATATTAGTTTTACTGTTACGATAATAAAATATTCATTATGGTAATTCATAGCTAAATAATGCCTCCTGTAAAAGTATTTGAAAATGAATAGCCTTCAATATAGAAAACAAATTTAATAAAAAAACATTGTAACCAATTAGATTTGACAAAATTTTCTTGACTACCAAGGGAATACGATATTACTTGAAATGCCACGGTCACTCACTCAATTTATGATTAAAAATTTATGATAGTCTATCTATTTATTAGTACTATAATAGGTTTTGTTTACAACAGGCTTTTTATTTTAATTAAAAAGATCAACCAAGTGTAGTGATACCACTTCAAACTGGTTGGCAGGCTAACAAGAGACCAAACCTGAGTTGGCCAAGTAGTAACTGTTCAGGAGTGCTGGCCATCAATGTGTATGGTGTTACAAAAATTAATTTGTAATATAATTATGTTCATACTCTATATTTTATTTTTTTATTTATTCTTATGACACCGATCTTCAAAATATGGGTGAATATGGAATGCAAATGAGTATGATGAGTGAATGTAGTTATTGTTACAAACTAAGGCCGGCCATTCCTTAGTGAGTGTCATTAATTAATATCCCAATGACAAATAAACAGTCGGTGGTTATCAGCTGATCCCTTTCAAAATTTGTTATTACTCTGATTGGGATCGAATTGAGAACTTTCAGCTTATAACAATTCCTGTATAGCGAAATTGAAATTAATGAGTCCAGTTTCACATGCAACAGATTGTTGTTTCAATTTAAAATCAAATGAGTTTTTATTTTACCATATTTATTTGCCATAGGATTGTCAATATTCTTTCATAAATCAAGTTTATTTGTTTATATTATATGACAGACTTTCAAACAACACATTTCAGGTTAGGTAATAATATCAAGTTCGATCTAGAAAATCCTCAGAGTTAATTATAATGTTCAATGAACTAATTTGAACAAATGTATAAAATAAAATTTGTACCTTAGATAGAAGAGCACTTTTTGAAGACACATCAAATGCTGTAAATTTAGAATCAGCATGGCCAAGCTTAAGGGTTCGAACGCCAGCAGGAAAGTTAAAGTCATGAGAATCAATTACCTCAAACAATGGCGGTAACACCAAGTCTTTGTGATCTGAAAATGAGATGTTGTGACAATAAACAACAATAAGCAAAGCCAAGCTCATATTGTGATATTTAGAAGAAAATTCAACGCACCTACATTTCAAGGTAATTTATGACTGTAGAATGTCTCCTTGCTCTGATATGAGCAGGCAAATCAGTAGGGTTTCTAAGCAGTTATTGCTTGATAGCTGACAAAACAAATATTATATAATCCCGTTAACACTACTAACGAAACATGATTTCTATAACGTTAAACGAAACATACGGTCAATTTGACCGTGAGCTGTAGAAACATACAGTCATTTTGACCGCGAGTGGTAAATTATGTAAATCAATAAAATAACACATTTTTACAAAATTACTTTATTGAATACATGTTTAAACACTATACACAAACGTTTTAATAATAATAAAACAACATAAATCCCTTTTTTACCAAAAGTAAATAAAAAATACTTTCAAGTGTATAAGAAATAGCCTACATAGAATTTCTTTCACTACACAAAGTTGACACTACAGTTTTTCGTTTGTGTGATTGACTATCTTCGTTATTATGTCTTCATCGAAGAATAGCGTCCAAACGTCTCTTGTATTTGGGTTGTTGCCTAACTCTCTTGCTTGCCCTATTATGCCTGGCAACCCACTTCTTATAATGTTTCGGCTAGGTGTACGAACATTTCTTGGTGGAGGGTTTGAAGCCCAGGCGTTTGGAGGTCCATATTCTTTCTTGTTCAGCCGCTCCAAGAAATACTCTGGTAGCGGACTATAAGCCGCCATGATATTTGGTATAATTCTTTCTAAATGCTCTTCTTCTAACATCAGTTCATCTTCATCTGACCTTCCATCTTCAATTGATTGCATCTTCATCTGACCTTCTTACATCAACTGACCTTCCATCTCCATCTGACCTTCCATTATTATCGTACATGTTGTTATTATCATTTTCCCTGTTTACAAAACGTTCACCTCTTGGTTCAGGAATGTCTGAATCATCCGAATTGGGTTCTTCATCCGACACTACATAATCGGGATCGGCATCAGAGTCATCTACCAGATCATCCGATAATTCATCCTCTGTTTCACATTCAGCACCCTCAGATGCCAATAAACCTCGAATGTGATCACTAAAATCGGGATCAGTTATTGCGATACGTTTACTTGAACTAGGCTTATCCATTTCAAAAATGAAAATTAATAAAGTTTCAAGAAATTTACTAAAAAGTGTAACAACAATTTTTTACTCACACATTCGATTACATCACAAAAAGAAACACACGGTATATTTGACCGGTGCGAAAATTACTTTAACCGAAAGATACGGTCATTCTGACCGTTCCGATTTTACAAAAACGTATTGTTCACTCAACTCCTTCACTGAAACTGAAGAATGTCGGGATGGATGGTGAGGGATGGTGGAGAGGGTAAGGTATGTGGAGGGTGGAGCGCCAATGTCAAGCAGTTATACCAACTCTGTAAAGTAAAATTTCCCCGTCGGTCAAAATGACCGATGTTTCGTTGTAAGTGTTAAATACAAATTTGGAATAACTTTATTCACTTAATTTTGCCAGTTTCATTAACATTATAATAAATAAAGCATAACTTCTTGAATATAACATGGCACTTAAAATGGTTTATGAAAGATAATTAACCATTTAAAGTTGATTTCTTAAATCTCCTCATTAACTTGTGGTGAAATTATTATACAATGAACCTTTTTCTACCGATTAAAAAAAATTGGTTTGTGGGAATTGCAGGAATAAAAAATTGTTATTGCATAAAAACTTACTTTTCATATGGAAAAATAAAGATAAACGTTTAAAATTTGTTTTAAAAAATCTATATATTTAAATGGTGCTGATTAAGAGTTGGGACCCCAGCATACTGTCTACATCCAGGAGGTCCCCTTTCCATTGACAATGCCAATCACAATCACATAGTTTCCCTTTCACCCCCATTCCCCAAATTTGGCCAACTTTCCCTGCCTTGAGTAAAAGTAGTTACTCAAGGTGGCATACTGAAAAGCTCCAAATTTTCTAATACAAACAGGTTATTCACAGTAAATAAATAAATGTTGTATACTCCACTCCAGGACATGGTCAAAGAGATTAACATTTATTTATTATTGTAGTAAAAAGACTTAAATTGTGTTAAATGATAAAGAGGAATACATTCAACCTACAACTTTTAAGTATATAGTGAAAGATTTGTTCTTTGTTACCTTGACAACATAGGTGAACTAATGACATGTTTTATAAAATATTATAAACAAAAAACAGATGTAAACATAGAGATTACATAAATCTATTCCAACACCCTCCTTATTTGTGGAATACCTGATACTTGATGCAATCTTTGAACTTCTCACTATCAAAGCGCCTTAGTTAATGAGTCAGCAACCATCTCTTTAGTTAGACATAATTGAAGACAATTAGAGAACAATTTGGTTTTGACCTTCTCCCTCAGGAAATTGTGTCTAACATCAATGTGCTTTGTTCTGGCTTGATAAGTTCCATTTAAAGCAAGATTCCTTGTGCGTATGTGGATTGTCACAGTATATCTGAATAGTACTCTTTGTACAAGGATCATCCTTCAGCTAAACCTCTCAACCACAATGCTTCTTGAGCAGCTGAAGACATAGCCATATGTATGGCTTCTGTTCTTGATAGTGCTAAAGTAGGTCGTCGTTTAGTACACCATGATATTGAACCAACACATTTCATAAATAACTATCCAGTGACAGATCTTCTTTCATCAGGATCACTTGCCCAATCAGCATCACAGTACCCAATAAAAGATTCCACCCTTAGAACCATCAAACTGTAACTTCCATGAAGAAACCCCTTTTAAGTACCTTAGCACTCATTTAATGCCAGTCCAGTGACAAATTCCTGGGTTATAATTGAATCTACTCAAATTACTGATTACGTAAGCAATGTCAGGTCTTGAAACTTGAGCTGCACAAAGACACCCAATAGCTTCTTGATAAGGAACTTGTTCCATCTTTTCTCTTTCTCCTTCATTTTCGAGCTCTTGACCTTCAGTAAATTTATCATTGCAACTCACTGGTGATGATACTATGTGACATTGATCTATTCTGAATCGTTAAGTATATTTTTTATATACGTTTGTTGGCTCATCCAGACTTTCTTCTTGTTTGTGTCTCTAGTCAGTTGAAAACCTAAAGTAGACTTGGCTTCACCGAAATCCTTCATTTTAAAAGTACTCATCTTCTGAACTTTCATCTGTTGTTTTACTTTTCTGTTAATGGAAAATAATAAAATATCGTCAACCCAAACTGCAACTAAAAGCATCAATTCCCTATCCATAATCATAACTACAATACTAGATGTAAAAACAATTTTACCATTGAAAAATGCAATCTGGATCTTTTTAAAAATTCTGTTTTTAATTTTGGCCTAAATATTTTAATCTTCTCCCTAAAAATATAAAAACAATCAATAGTTTATCTCAGCTGAAAACATGTTTGAGGAGCCATTTTGTCGGGAGGGCTTTCTATACTATCGATGAGGCTCTTATGCAGCCTTAAGGGGTGATGTTGGCTGTTTTATTTTTATTTAACTACCTTAAATATTTTTCTTATTGTAGCAGCTCTTACTGTAGTAAAATAAATGTCAAGATTGGCTTAAGTGTATGCTATAGTGAAAAATTTTCTTAGAATTAATTTACTTATGATGTTATTTGTGTATTATTTTATGTTCTTGATTAATTATGTTATTTTTGTATTATGACTTGCATAGAACACTGTAACAGTTCATATTGTGTCAATAAATTAATCTTGAATCATGAATTCTTTTTCAATTTGATAATAAACACATGAATTAAATTTAGATTGTATTGAACCCATGCCATTTAAACATGAATCTAGTTTCTCATTCCGTACTCTGCTAGCTTGTTTGAGCTCGTATATATTCTTCTGAAGACGACAAACTCTAGATGTACAATCTTCTTAACCAGGAGGTTGACACATATATAACTCCTCTTCGAGATCTCCTTGAAGGAAAGCAGAAACAGCATCTATTTGACCTGTGTCTAGATCATATTCAGCAGCAAGGAATATAATCTAGCAAATACCTTATCGAGCTGTAACGGACAACAGGTGCGAAAATTTCTTCATAATCCATTACACTCCTTTGGGCGAATCCTTTCACAACTAATCTTGCCTTATGATGAACATTATCACTCTTGGCATATTTCTTGAACATGTAAACCCATTTACACTCCAAGGTTTCCTTGTTGCTGAGAGTTCGACCAATTCCCAAGTCATTATGAGTTGAGACTTGATTTCATGATCCATAGCACTCTTCCATGAGTCTTTGTATTCACTATGCAACGCCTCTTCATAACTTAACGGATCAGACTGATCTTGACTGAAGACTGCATAGGTTACAAAATCCTTCATTGCATCTGGAGGTTTTCTATTCCGTTGAGGTCTAGCAACTATTAGCTCAGTGTCTTGTTGTTCTGTCGAGTCCGAATCAATGATTGTATCAAGGAACTCAACATAATCTGAAACTGGTGACAGTGCCTCATCATCACTGGAAACATTTGTACTCTCATCATTATGCATATTTTCTTTCCGTTCATCTTGAAACACGTAGAAATATTGGTCTTTATTCTGACAGTGATCTTTCAACAAAGAGCTTCCCCATTGTTTTTATGAACATGTAACATCTCTTGATATCAACACTACTTTATTCTGAGGATCATTCAATCTATACTCTTTAGAATTATCACAATATCCAACAAATATACAGGGAGTAGATCATGGACTAAGGTTTTTCTGTTTGCCTGAAGGAATGTGGGCAAACGCCTTACAACCGAACATTTTTAGATGTTGTATAGTAAGCTTTTACCTGACCATTTCTGTATTGGGGTAGTGTCTACAGACCTGCATGGTGATCTGTTAATAAGGTAAGTAGCAGCAGTATTTACAGCTTCAGCCCAACAATTATTTGGGAGCTCAGGCTCTATCAGAATATATCTTGCTCTATCCAAAAGTAAACAATTGACACGTTCTGCCTTGCCATTTTGGTGTAGTGAGTAAGGACATGTGGTTTGATGTCTTAAGGAACTCAATCAAATTATGATTACAGTACTCTTTACATTGTCTGTTCGCAAAACTTTTATTTTCTAATCAGTTTGTTTTTCAACAAATTGTTTTAACATTTTAAAATGGTAAGTAACTTGGTTCTTCGATTTACAAAATAAACAAACACAAGGTGAATAAAGTCATCTAGAACTGTTAAAATATATCTAGAACCTGCTAAACTATTCACTTCCATAGGTCCTACTAAGTCAGAATGTACTAGTTCTAGAAATTGACTAGTTTCAGAACTACTCTTAGGAAAAGATAAACATTGTCTTTTTCCTAACATACAGATATCACACACAGTTTCCGGTTTACTTTCAGAAATGTTGATATCATCAGTTAAGCCATTAGTCAATTTCCTCAAATTATCATAATTTACATGTCCCATGTGCTGATGCAAGAGAGTTATATCATTGCATTGAATGCTTAGAGAACATTTATTATGAGGCATATCTAACTTAAATAGATTGTTTGTCAAACTGACAGAAGCAATCAACTCATTATTTTAATTGAAAACTTTGGCTCTTTGACGATTGAATACCACAGAGTTTCCTATATTCACAATTTGACTAACAGATAGTAAATTAACTTTTAAGTTTGGCACATAATATACATTACTTACATTTACTTAATATGTTTTACCAGAAATAGATACTGAAAGTTCCAAGTCATCGACAATATCAGTTACCATCTTCTCATTATTTGCCGTGGCAATTATCAGTTCTTGGCTTTTCCTTTCATTGAGAAGATTTTATTATCAACACATAAATGATAAGATTTATTTGTTAACTGTCCAGATAAAATTCTCCATAATCGCTAGATTGTATAGAAAATGCAGCAAAATGTGACATATTGGGCCGTAAGAATAAAAAGTGAGCACATGCTTATGAGTATGAGCACCTGCTCCAGTGGTTTGAGCAAATGATCTTTTCAATATGAATAACCTTTGTCTCAGACCTCAACTTTTTACTCAACAAAAAAAGAACATGTTCTCTCAATTAAAATCAGCTAATTTCAGAATATGTCATAATTAATATTTGATGTTATGTTGTAATTGTTCATAAACATACATAGGTAACTGTGCTGTGTGTTGCAAGTACAGTTTTATTTAAAGATTAGTTTCTCATATATATATATACATATATGTATATATATTTTTGTGCTTTAGAGGAAAATTGTTCTAATTTAAAATATAACTATAGTATGAACTATTATCGTTATTTGTTGAAAAAATTAAAACTATGACAAGTGAGGATTCTGTTACTGAATAGAACTATACTTGTAAAAATATAGTTTTGTAATAAAAATGTATTTTTTGCTTATATTACTTAAACTTACTTGCTTATAGGTTTTATTTGTTTCATAAAGTCAATAAATTAGTTTAATTTGACAATTAAATCTCTTTATTTTGGAATCTTATAAGCTTAGCCTAGCCTGACTCACCCAATGAAACAACAAAATCAGTCTTTATTCTATACAGTCAACAGCATAACCATCATCATAACCAATGATCATAAATATACATGAAGTTAGAGAATAAATTAATCTAGAATGCTTCATAATATAGCATATAATAGTAATAATATAATATATAATAATATATGATGGAAATACAAAAATTTAATCAAATAGTTTCTTGATAGTTCTTGTGAAAGGCCCTCTTTAAAGAAAATTCAGATAAGAAGAAAACGTCTAGAGAGTCACCAATAAGGTTTCCTTGCTTTGGAATCCTCACCATCATACTGCTGGCAACGCATGTTCTTAATTTTTTTATTATATCCGAGTTGTTCCAAATACTTGAGTCATGCACTGAACCAAACAAACTTGCGTCAACACTTGTAAATACTTCTTTAACATTACATGTGCACTAAACATTTAAAGAGGCAAACCGCTTTCTGTTAATTTACTTGTCGCCATGTCCTTTAGCTTTAAATTTCAACATGTATACAATCAACAACCCTCATGGAAGTAGGAAACGAAACCGGGTTTCCCACTCGTTTATTGCCTCGATTATTTATGCTCTGGACATTTTATCCATGATGGGCTTTTTGAAAAATTGCAGTAGATACTTCATTTACTAACCATTGTTTGATTAATATTCACCTCTTAAGCAATACCTGACTGGTAACCAGGATCACAGAAATACTCAGATTTTTTTTACCTTAAAGCTTTACCTCTCTTATCCATAATTAGTCTCTTTACTTATCCATGATACGTTTTTTCTGGAATTATTCTGAAAATCTATAAAGAGTAGTCTTTTGCTTTTAGGTTTAATCTCAGAGATTTATACAACTTCCTGTGCTGTAATACTATCGATATTTGTGGCATGTTGCAAAAGTTAGTCTGCTAACTACCAGCATCCCACTTTTTGTGAGCAAGTGCTCTTTTCCAGTAGCATTATATTACTTTTATTCATTGAAAATTTTGAAGAGAGCACGAGCCTGAGCATATGCTCTTTTTTTATTCTTAATACTTTTATTATTCTTAATACTCAAAAATAAGAGCAGGAGCACATGCTCACTTTTTATTCATACAAACGATTTTATTCAAACCTTTCTTATTATTTGTGCACTTACTGCCTACTCCATTTGAAGAAGAGCAATTCTTTGCTATGTGACCATAACCATTACAGTTGTAACATCTGGGACCTTTTTTTGTCAGAATTATTCTTTATCCTATTCTTGTGATTTGTTTTATAAACTGCTCCTTTAGAATTAGAACTATACACTGCGGAATCGGTCTCTTTAGAAAATGAATCTAATTTCAATGAAGAGATATCTTGCAATAACTTTGTTTTTATTGAATCTGCCTTAACCTTGTTCCCTGAAGATTCAATTCTCATTGTCATGGGTTCATTTTGATTGAGTAGACCAGCAAGTAACATTGTTCCAATCCATTCATCACTTACCTCTAGACCCACGATCGTAAGTTTGTGAGCAGTTGTGACTATGCGGTCACATATTCTTTCATGGAACTACACTCTACATGTTTTGTAGTTATCAGAATATGGTGAAGTCCAACTCTTCTGGTTAACCCTTTGAGGACCGACCAAAGAAGTGTGAACTTTTTTCCCTCACTTTTCAAGTGTGACATCTAAAATATTTAGGCTGAAAATTTGGAGAAACGCAAGTCTTTGTACATTTATCTATAAAATCTGTTGTAATCAAGACACAAGGGTACTTCTTTCACCAGAATGTTTGCAATTGAGTACTTTATCAGAATAAATGTCCAAAAAGTCATCTCATAATTTTTAAATATTTATATTTTGTCAATAAAAAGTATATTTTGTAAAAAAAAAATTTTTTTTATGCTTACAGCTCGTAAACAACAAATATTTTACAAGCGGAAAACTGTTTTATTGAAGTATAAACTTAATCACCTACGAACACAGAAAAAATTATTAAAAAAATATAATGTGAAAGATTTGTCTGTTAAAATTAACTCTCTGTCTATTATTGTCAGTTCTTTTCATTGATATTATATTCCATCAGTTGGCTCCAGACGTTAAAAAAAGCATTCTCGAACGTCTACTTATCATCCCAAAGACATACAAGTTACTGTAAGTGGTAAATTGGATGTTATATGTAACAAACTTCGAATGACGGGATATCGTCATTTGGTCTTCAACATGAATTTTAGTAATGACCGTATTTCGTCATTTCAGTCCTCAAGGGAAAAAACGTAAATGATGAAATGTAGTCATTTGTCCCCAAAGGGTTAATCCATCAACCTGAAAAGCCTTAGTTAAACTGTCCCAAGCTTCTTTTGCTGTGGTTGTATTTTCAATATGTACATAATTCACCGGATCAAAATCCCGAAGCCCAGCCCAAAATCCAAATGGAAGCACTTACAGCACCAAATACTTCCAAAATGACAGAGGAACAGGACACACCACAACTCTTTTCCCAGGATATGAGCTGCTTCCCCCGACTTCCAACGACAAAGTCCTCACCGAACATCTCCTGTGTCAGTGCTAGTGATGGTGAAATAACAAATGGGCAATCGAGTGCTTACTCACTAACATGTTCACCTTCACAAACTTCTACTTTAAATTTAAACTAGATTGTTACGACAAGGAACATGATTCCGCAATTTGTAACGGTAGTAATAATCAAATGCTATATCCACAAAGTACAACTGAGGACCTCTTTTTCGAAAATAAAAAAATAAATTTAAAATCAAGTAAAAATTTCAATTATCAACAACCAATTACTAAATCTTGTAATAAAACATATAGTCTTAACAGTAAGGAAACGCAGACACTTAAAATATTTCATCAAAATGTACAGCACCTATCTTCCCGTTTAAATGTTTTGAAAATTAACTTGGATAAAACTAGACCTCATATAATTGCATTAACCGAACATAAAATGACTAAAAGCGAGATAGGGTGTTTAAATATTCCAAATTATTCAGTATGCTCATTTTATACAAGAGTTGACTCTATAGGGGGTGGAACTCTCATCCTGGTTAAAGGAAACATTAACATTAACAGTAAAAATTTAAAAATCCCTGCAGTACAACAACTTATTACGGAAAAAGAATTTGAGTGTTGCATTTCCGAAATAAAAGTTGATACATTTTGTTTTGTATTAGCTTGCCTATACAGATCTCCTCAGCAGTGCTTTGTTGGACCATTTCTAGATAAATTGGATATTTTATGTGAAATATTAAGTAACAAATATAAAAACATAGTAATAGTAGGTGTAACAATTTTGTAAATATTTTGAAATCGTACAATTTAGAATTTAAAGTAGATTTTCCAACTAGAGTCACTTCAGAATCCCAAACGGCCATAGATAATGTTATTTGTAATATAAAGTCTAAAAAACTCAAAATTTCTGGTTTAATTACTCATATATCAGACCATGACGGCCAGTTGTTAGAAATTTTAAATCTGAAAATTGCATCAGAACAAGTTTATAAACAACTTAGCCGAATATTTTCTACCGATAACTATGAATCATTTTATAGGAGATTGGCTCATGAATGTTGGATGGAAGTGTATTTAGCCAAGATAGAAAATAAGTATGATGAGTTCTTCTCTATATTCTCTTATGCCTTTGAAACTAGCTTCCCAAAACTAATGGTAACAGTACAGGAGACAAATTGTAATAAATGGGTAACAGATGATCTTAGAGATAAAAGAAGGAAATTGATTGAACTTGAAAAATTGAATAGAAAATTAAAAACGGAAAGCTTAAAGCAAGAAATTAAACAACTAAAACAAAATATTAAAATACAAAGTAATAGTGATAAAAAAATCATATTTTGATAAACAAATTCTAGAGTCAAAAAATAAATCAAAAACTACATGGAAAATTATAAAATCTGAAATTAATCAGCTACCCAAAAAATCTGACAATATTATTGTTTTGCAAAATAATACCATCATATCTGATCCAATTAATGTTGGTAATATATTTAATGCATTTTTTATTAATATAGTCGACAGTTAAATTACTACAAATATTCCAAATTCCTCAAGTGGTAATTTCAATTCTAAATGTGTAAAGGAAATTTCAACAACATTTAAATTCAAGGCAGTTAGTGAAGATCAACTTTATAAGTTAGTGATGGCTTTTGAAAATAAACTTTCTACTGGGGTGGATGACATACCAATAAGCGTTGTTAAACAATCAATCTCCTTCATTATTAAATCCTTAGCTCATTTTGTAAATTCATCGTTAATATCTGGTTATTTTCCGTCTAAACTTAAAATTGCGAAAGTAGTACCCATTTTTAAAAAAGGAAACTTATATGATCCTTCAAGCTACAGGCCAATATCTTTGTTACCAGTTTTTTCAAAAATATTAGAAAAAGTAGTATATAACCAACTGTTAGATTATTTAGAAAGTAATAAAATACTTGATGAGGAACAACATGGTTTTAGGACGGGTAAATCTACTATTACTGCAGGCATCCGTTTTATTGAATCCATAATAGATAGCATTGATAGAAATGAAAGAATTGTTGGCATTTTTCTTGACCTTACAAAGGCTTTTGATAGTGTATCTCACGAGAAATTACTAAGTAAACTTAGTAGTTTTAATATTAAAGGTAAAGAGTTAAATTGGTTTGTTTCATATCTTCAAAATAGAATGCAATGTATTGAGTTACATCATAAAACTAATTAAAATAAATATAGTTATATTCAAAATGTTCGCTCAGATTTTCAAATTGTTAAACATGGTGTTCCTCAAGGTTCTATATTGGACCCACTGCTATTTCTGTTATGTAACTGGCCTACCCACTGTCATTCCAAGGGGAGGATCCATCTGTTTATATGCTGATGATGCAAACATTACAGTTTCAGGAATTAAACAGGAGGATATTGAACTGGCTTCTTTTATCAGCCTTTTATCTGTTAAAGATTTTTTGGATGGAAACAATCTTCTTCTAAATACCAGTAAATCAAATTTCATATCTTTTTCCACAAAACAAAATAGGTTGAAACTGCAACCAAATATATACATAGATAATTCAAAGCTTGACCAGGTTGATTCTACTAAGTTCCTAGGACTAATAGTAGATCCAAACTTAAGTTGGGATATTCATGTTAGTCATATTGTTGGTAAAATGTCTTCCGGTATCTATGCTTTGCGTCCGTTGTGCAGAGTATGCAGCATAGAAACACTAAAAACTATTTATTACTCACAAGTACATTCACATTTTTCATATGGTATTGCAATTTATGGAGCCACAACAAAAGAAAACTTGGATAAAATTCTGTTACAACAAAAAAAGGCAATAAGAGCAATTTTTAACCTACAGTCATTGTCGTCAAACACTAGCGATTACTATACAGTATATCACTAGGGACACGAAAATATCACACGCGCAATTTAAGTACACGAGCGTTTATTCACCTTGAAACACAATAACACTGAACTTACAACTCACAATGATTTGCACTACCGCAATATCCGAATTGTTCTGGATAATGGCAGCCAATTTACATCAAGACAGTGGCTGCAAACTCTAGCTGAATGGGGCATTGAGCACTGGACTACGCCTATCTACCATCCACAGACAAACCCCACGGAAAGGAGGAATCAGGAACTCAAGAAGATGTTCAGGATTCATTTGTTTGACAAAGAACATACCAAATGGGACCAACACCTGCATGAGTCTCTTCTGGCCATCAGGCAGCGGGTAAACCGCGTCACAGGCTTCTCCCTGGCGGAACTCTTTCTTGGACGGCCTATAAAAAGAACCGGTGATTGAAATATCATCCACGGACGAGAAGAGGAACTGGTGGATCCTGCTGCCTGGAATGATGAAAATCAAATCAAGATTCAACGCATGAATCGTCAGGTAGAAATTCGTTCAAGGAGAGAGGCGGAGAATAATGATGAGCCTGAAGAAACTGATTTCAGGCCAGGTACACTAGTGCTTCGCCGAAACCATTCCCAGAGCAACAAACTTCAGAAGTTCCATGCGGGAATGGCTCGGAAGTGGCTCGGGCCATTTGAGGTGGAAAGGAAGCTGGGGAATGGAGTGTACCTCCTGAAATCCGATCCACCGATCAAAGTCCACGCTTCGGAGCTGAAGATACTACCTCGGACTCTTCGAGAGAACACCCAAGCCGAAGAAGAGGATCAACCACGGATACCTCCTTCACAGGCTGGTGATGAAGCTTCTGAATCCAACGAAGATCAACGAACAACGATACTTCTGGATGATCAGCATGATGAAGATTTTAGACTTAGGAATAGATATAATTTAAGACCTAGAAAAGTAAGAAATGTATAAAACAGATATTGAAGGTTTTAGGGGGGACAATTGTCGTATGTAGGCTAGCCTAGTACTAGGCCTATATGAAACCTAACTTGGTAAAACCTTCAAATCATGTTTAAGATTTGCTATATTATGTTATTTTATGTTAGGCTACGTAGTAATAGGCTCAATTAATTGTAAATATATTGAATATTACATAATAGTATAATTTGAATTACCAGGTATGAGTAGAATCAAATAGGTTATATTAGAACTTTCCAGCAGCTTCATGAAGCTATACAACTTTTATGTTATAATTAATAGTTATGTGTGAATATTACCAAATAAACTACTTAAAACAATAAACTTATTTATTTATGCTTTAATATTAAACTTTTGACAATTATAGGATAAAAGATGTCATACTGTCGTATTTTGACATATTGACGACAGAATGTTCTATAACTTTCTTTTAGTTGTAATATGTTCCATGGCTTCTGGAGCCTTCGGGGTCGAGTTTGTTCTTGAAGTTCTAGATTGTAACAAATGTATATAAGGCGGCTGCACCGCTGCTAGTTTCTGTTTTGAGTTTTCAGTCAGTGAGTGATTGTTCAATTCGTTAGTGTGGAACAACTCGGATATTGCGGTAGTGCAAATCATTGTGAGTTGTAAGTTCAATGTTATTGTGTTTCAAGGTGAATAAACGCTCGTGTACTTAAATTGCGCATGTGTTATTTTCGTGTCCCTAGTGATATACTGTATAGTAATCACTAGTGTTTGACGACATCCTCAGAGTCAGTAAAAGAATATTTTTCACATTTGGGCATCCCAACAGTGTATGCGTTGTACATCCTTGAAACTGTAGTGTATGTCAAAACAAACCAAACAATAACTGTTCAGAATACCCATTCATATAATACCAGATACAATAGATATGTAGAACCTCATAATTTAAAGTTTTTTGAAAAGAAAACTAGTTTTATTGGCAACAAATTTTTATTTTCACTGCCGAAAGATATTTTTAGTGAATCAAATTTGATATTATTTAAAAATAAGTGTAAACAGTACCTAACAAATGCCTCGTTATACTCATTCAAAGAATATTTTCAGTTAAAAATATGTAAATAAATTAAAGTACCTTTTATGATAAACTGTATTAAATATTAAGACATACAAATTATGTAATATTGTAAAATATAATAACTGTTTTCTTTTTATTACTTTTGGTTTTATGCAAATTTCAAATAGTTCTGTTTTAGTTTTGAATGTCTGCAAGATATATAATGTTTTATTTACTTTTAATTTACATTATAAAATTTGTAAATAAATTAAAGTATTCTTAAAGATCACTCCTATCTTATAATCAATAACTTAATTATGACATAAAATTAATATTGTAAAATATAATAATTATTCTTTTTATTAGATATAAATCTTAAAGTTCTACTAGAGTTTTAAATGTCAGTCATATGCAATGACATCTTATTTATTTTTTACTTCACATTTTAAAAATATGTATCTTATTCGTATTTTAAAAAATCTCAAATAGTTCTGTTTTAGTTTAAAATGTTTGCCAGATACAATTTTACGTCTTTTTATTTCACATTTACAGTAAAGACATGGTTAACTGTGTACAACGATAAATTAAGAGCAATAATCAATCTAATGATAATTATTATGTGAATTGTGACACTCTTTAAATTATATTTGTACATTGGCAAATAAAGAATTTTTGAATTGAATTGAATTGAACCAATAAAATCAGCTTTGAACAACATTTTGTAGAAAGCACTGAATGGCTAATACCTGGGCCCATAACCTGTAGTAAAAAGACTTAAATTGTGTTAAATGATAAAGAGAAATACATTCAACCAACAACTTTCAATAACCAGTATATAATGAAAAATTTGTTCTTTACCTTGACAACATATGGGAACTAAGGATATGTGTTATTAAATATGATGTAAACAAAGAACAGATGTAAACATAGAGATTACATAAATCTATTCCAACAATTATAAACAACAACTTCAGAGTTTTTTCAAGCCTGCTGACCTTAGCTTTTCTTAGGAGTCTAATTCTCTTACTTGTTTTAGCAATAATGCTCGCAGAACGAAAGCAGGCAAATTGTTTGTTGAACTACCAAGGCGTACTTCTAAAGTTTTTTTCTTATACCTATAGATTCATTAACACTTTTAAAAAATTAAGTAGCATAAGACTATTTGTGTGTTTACAGGACTTTTACATAAAGAATGTCCTCTGCTACAAATTGTTCGCTTATATTTCATAACTGGAGTAAACATTATGATGAAAACAGTACCATAACAATAAAGTAGATTATTGAACAATACAGGTAGTTATTAAAGGTCAAGGGAGACTATAGGGCAGACATTCGAGTGTGTTTCACTAAGCTGTAGGGGGTGCTGTTCTATCTACCTACGCCACTGCAAACAAGTTATATTTATTTTAAAAATATTTGTTTGTGTGGGAAAAGTATATAATCTTCCAATTTAAACATTTGCTTCCTTTATTAAATTATTTCATTTGGCTACTGTTTGATTTCTCTACAATTGTTTTTTGATATTTGAAAAATAAATTAGAGGATAAAAATATTTCCCGAAAGATAGATTTGATTGAGAAAATTTCTACTGTGGCTCAATTGAAATGGACTTGTTTTGTTGGAAATGTTTTATGAAATGGACATCTGAAAAGAACAAAATGAAATATTTTAAAGAGTTGTTAATTTTTACAAAAAAATATATAATCAGGAGGATGATAACTATAAAATGAATACTTTTTATGGTTTAAAATTAAATTAAAATGTAAGGTTAGAATTTAGGAAACTACACCTGAAATTAATGTAATATGTGTAATATTACACCAGCAATCTTAGCGAAGAAAAAAGTCCACAAACACAATAAACAAAAGATTGTCTGAACCTACATGGACAGGCTTTATGAGTGTACAGTATACACTAATAAAAACTGTCTTTTTAAACTTGAAAAAGATGCCAGTGACACCAAAAGATGTATCTTCTGTGGTAACTTTTATGTGTTTTTAGTATTTGTGTTGTGGGCTATCTCCTCTGGTAAGTTAGCTGATGCTCCATCTCTCCTAAGATATAAATAATTGCACGTTTTATTTAAAATAAATCCATTATTAGGCCTAGATGAATAAACTTAAATTTGTTTGAGGTCAGAGTGGAGTTGTTAAAACAAACTGAAATTTTCAATAACTCAAAATAAATAATATTCGATTTAAAAGAAACATTTGATACATTGTTTGTTTCTGTTTCATGTGGGAAGCAATTACATTGAGGTGCTTATTAAGTATAACATTTTAGTTTTAGTAGCTTAATATTTGTGTGACAATACAGAAAACTAAACTTAATAATAACCACTAAGTATTATAAGTTAGTAAAAGAAATTACTTTTTGCCAACAAATAATAAATGTGATAAATTACTTAAAATAAAGCAATGGCTTTCAATTATATTTGGAAAGTCCCTTTAACATTACCTTTTAATTGAAGATGTATTTTCACTTCCCAATTTTCTGGGAGTGGATGTAGCCTATTTGTATAGTCCTCTAAGTGAAACAACATTTGCTTAATATGATGCAGTATTTCATTTGGCAATACTTTGCTATTTTCATCTCTGAAAAAGAAAGATTAATAGATATTAGTAAATTCTAACGTATAAATGGCATAGCATTAACAACAAATTATTTAAAACATTAATTATATTTAATTTTAAGACCAGATGATTTGTCATTCAAAAATATTTTTTTTTAACTTCAATTTCCAATTTACATGGATCTGCAAGCTTAAAGGTGAGCTTTATTTAATGTGTGAAACACTGACCATTAGCTCAGTTCTGATTCCAACCTTGGACATTGTGCTCAGCAACACTGAGCCACAACGCCGGCAAGTCATTTACATGGATCTGCAGGCTTGAGGGTGAGCTTTATTTAATGATTGAAACACTGACCATGGGCTCAATTGGGGGATTCCAACCTTGGACCTTGCGCTCAGCAGCACTGAGACTCCGCACCGGCAAGTCATTTGATTCCCATTTTTCAGCATTTATTTGGATTATTGTACATTATATTCAAGTATAAACATACAAATCGGGTAGAAGGTTTTAAAAGCGGGTAAAGGATTAATAGGCTAAAATTATGATTACTATATTAACAACACTCATATATTGATGGCCTCTTGTATCAAATTGAACTAATTTGAGGATTCTCAGTGTTTCCAATTCATTGTTTTATTTGTGTGAGTGCTTTTACCTAGAAGCCTATAAAATTTAAAAAAATATTCTAAATTATTTTAATTTAAATATTTTTCCAATAAGAATTTGAACAAGGCGATGTATTAAACTAGTAAAACAATCAGGCACAAGTGAAGTGAATAAAAACGAGTAAAAGTTTTTAATTTTGGCGTGACAAGGAAATACTTGGGAGTACGTGAATAAAACAAGAAAAAGTAAATACTCATAGTAATTACTAGTCAATAAAGTATTTGCTAAGAAATGAAGTGAATAAAGAAAGTATTTACTCACAAGGAAAAGTATTTACTCATGGATTTACGAATCTGCCTGGGCTCTGTCTTAAATGGAAAGTAAAAGTATTATTACCCATGCTAGCACCTTTTACTAAAATGTCATTGCAAATATTTTAATATATTTTTTGTCACTTTTAATAGTCATTTATATTTACGGATTCGTTTATTAATAAGTTTAGTAACATATAAGCCTTTTTAAGTTATTATTTGTAAAGCAAAATTTGAAATATTCTACGCAAGAATAAGTAGTTTTTCTAGAGAAACATTGGGAAGTATCTGCTGCATGCAGATAACACTATCCACTTGAATTTTGTGTCATTCAAGCCTGAGATGGGGACCTTCAACAACCCACAAATTTTTTCAGTAATCTATATTTATAAAAGAGGATGTTTGTATACTGTATATATATATGTTTGAAGTTAATGCGCTGCCAAACCATCCAACCGATCGCCATGAAAGTTTAGGATGTTGTCCTGTATACTCCCGAGTTGGTTTCTGTGAAGTTTGATGCAGATCCGTCCACAGGGTCCCGCCCCACGGGCTCCTAAAGATCCCATGTTATTCAAATGGAGAATCTGAATTGTTTACAAAAAACATATGACTGTGTGGTTTAATGTAGTTTCACATGCCATAAGCAGATTGAAGTTCTCACAACAACAGTACTGTATATGTTTTGATTTATTGTAGTTCTACATTTCACCTTAAGAGTGTAGCACACACTACTTTTACTAGATCAGGTGATCTGTATTTGGTGTTAACATTTTTTCCTCAGTAATTAAAACATGTGGTGAAACGTGAAAATAAAAATTAAATAATTATTTGTTTTGCAGTTTACTTTTTATGACATGCCTCCTAAAAAATCTAATATTGGTAGAAGAAGCAAAAATGCTCGAATTCTTTCAGCTATTAGAGCTGCTGATATAACATCATCTGTTCTATATTAGATATAAATTTGATACAGTGTAAACTGATAGTTTGCTGCACATTTCGATTATATAATCAATATTTGTTCTGTGATTATGACCGGCGAAGCGGGTGGGTACAGCTAGTGTTAATATAAATGTACCAATGCATCAAGTATTTATTATTTGAATAAATGAAAAATACATTATTTCAATTGAATAAGTAAATAAATAAATGTGAATTAGTAAATATTAAAATAAAACATATGAATTAAACATGAAAATAAAGAAATTTAATGTAATTTGACAAAACTAGAAAATAATCCCCAAAAAATTAATGAAACAAAGACTGGATCGAGGCTCTCACTAACGTGTTATACACATATGAACCCTCTGGTGCTATACACATCTCAAACACATTCCCTTATACACAGTGTGCTTCAAACATGAGCATGTGCCAGCAGCATGTGCACACTCACACATACGGGTAGGCACCCGCGATACATACAAGTTTACGTACTCATGTGCATGTAAGCACTATTGTAAGTAATAATTTTTATTTTTCTATTTTTGTATATTTCTAATTTCATTTCTTTTTTTTAGTTACAAGATAACAGATTGGGTGATAGAACATTTATTTTGTACAAAAAGGCTAGGTCTTTTATTTCAGGGCCATTATTCTTCTTCTATGGTAGCTATAGAACCATCTTTTACATAGTTGTCTTTGTTGCATCTTTTCTCGTTTGATTTTCAAACAGGTTAGTTTAAGGTACCCTCTGGAACATCTACAGGTGAGTCGGTTTCTCAATCATTCAATCACTATTCAAATATGAACAGAACGCGTGAACACACGTGTGATAAGCAAGCTTCGCACGAACGGATGCTAGACAAGCACGTTAAGATCTGCAGTGTTTCAAAAGTATTTACTTGGCTCCACGAAGTTGCAAGTATATACTCGCAAGTATTTCCCTAGTAATTCCACGTCAACGTTAAGTAAAAGGTTTTAAGTTATTGACCGTTTTATTCACTTGGTTGATAAGCTTTTACTTTACTTGTAAGCAAATACTTCGAGCTTTTACTTGGTTTTTATTCACTTCACCCAATATCACTACAATGAGCAACAATATATTAAAGATTATTTAATATTGTAAAAACTATCAACCCCTTAATTAATACAGAAATAAGTGATGATGATTTAGATAATAGCATTACACATCAAAAACCAAAGTAGCCTGCTTCCACCTAAGTAATCGACTAGCTAATCGAAAATTAAACATCTTTCTAAATGGTGTAAAACTTCACCACAATTATCATCCACAGTACCTGGGAGTAACGTTAGATCGATTACTGATGTTTAAAAGCCATCCTCAAAAAACAGCAGCTAAAATTAAAACCAGAGCAAATGTACTACATCACATTGCTGGAACAACTTGGAGAGCCAATGAACACGTCCAGCGTACTACTGCTTTGTCACTGGTTTATTCAGCTGCTGAATACAGTGCTCCCGTATGGCTAAATAGCGCACATACAAAAGCGACTGATGTCCAACTTAATAGAGCCATGAGAGCTATTAGTGGTACTCTCATGGCAATTTCACTATCTTGGCTCCCGGTGATGTGCAATATAGCTCGTCCAGAAATAAGACATCAGGAAGCACTACGTAAAGAATTCAATAAGATCTTGAACCTCCGAATTACCCAGGATCTCCCACGTCAGAACGGTTACTTAAAATCTCGAAACCCATCTCTACGTACTGCTTTCCAGTTGAGCAGATTAAATTTCTCGCTCAATACTAGCTGAGCCATAGCGTGGAACAGTTTTGATGGACAAAATAAGTTCCTTATTAACGATCCATCAATACCTGTAGGTGGGATGAACCTCCATCTTAGGGAGTGGACATTATTGAATCGGTTCCGAACTGGAGTGAGCAGATGTAACTACTGGAAATACAAATAGGGATTGACAGTAGATCAGTCATGTGATTGCGGAGAGTCTATCCAAACAATGGATCACAGAGTGCCCTTTGCGCTGTTTTACGGAGGGATTAACTAGCATAAATAGAATCAATGTGGCAGGTCTTAAATGCCTTGATGGACTGGATTTAGCTTTGTGATAGGAAATAATTTGTTATTTATTTATTTTTAATTTTTATTATAGTGTAATGACTTTTGGACTTATTGTATAACTATAAAACTCTGTTTTAACATAATTTTAAATTAAAAAAAAATGGTAGCTGACAAATAACCATACGATATATATAGCACTACAAGTAACAGTTTAATCATAGATATTCCCACTCTTTTTATATCTAAACAAACTATCAAATAGATCCCTCCCCAACTCTCAAAATATAAAATCTACAAACAAAAAACCAAAACTTGTATACGAAATAAAGAAACTAATAACAATAAGAGAGAAAGTAAATACCCTCATGTATGGAATAACAACAATTTTGTTCCAGAAAGTCATATTTTTTATGATAAAAATAGTGGGATAGTCGTGGAAAGCTGTATGCTGATCCTTTTTATGAGACAGATTGTTTTTATCAAAAGTTTTGTCATGAAAGTCTTGAGTTTATTGTTGCTAAACGTTGATAGGTGTTCAACAGTGTATCACATTCTATCATAATTTCAATACTAGAAAAATTTGGAATTGTTGACCATTCATTGAAATGGTTTGAATCTTATCTTGAAAATAGAACAATATATAGAAATGACTCGGATTACAAAATTCAACACTCTAGAAAATTTTTAATCATCTTTAAAGAAAATAAATTTTTTAAGTACCTCAAGGATCCATTTTGAGTCCAATCCTAATCCTGTGTTATCTAAAGGGTCTTCAATTAGCAGTGTAATTGGAAATAAGAGCAAGTTGTATGTTTATGCTGATGATTCTGATTTCACTACTACAGGCCAGACATTAGATGAAATAGAAACTTTTGATGTAAATTGTCTTGTATCTATTAAAAACTATTTCAATATATCAACTTGACATTAAATCTATGTAAAACAAATGTGATGTCTTTTAGTGCAAATAAAAGACAAAGTTTAACAGCTAAAATTAATATCAATAACAATAAGATTGAACATGTTAATCAAACTAAATTTTTAGGGTTATGTATAGATAATAAGAATCAATGAACAAACATGTTATTCGATTATCAAGTAAAATATCATCAAGTTTCAATTTCAATTTTCTTTATTGTGTACAGACAATGAATACATTGCATCACAATCGTCAAATACATAACCTACCCATTCATGCTCACAATACCCCTTACATATATACATTTTACCATTCACACTCCTTTCTCACCAGATCAGGTCCGAAGTTTTGATTTTTGTAATTAAGCTAAAAGTGTGGCAAATCATCCCAGCGATCCATCATAAACTCGTCAAGAGAGTAAAATGCTTTTGACACCAAAAGGGTTTTCAACTGAGCTTTGAGATTTTTTCCGTTTTGTTGTTTGATACCTTCAGGGAGATGATTAATTAATCTGACATTTACTTGGGAAGGCAAATTTTTGAATACATTTGTTCTGAGCTGTTGGACGCGTAAGTTGTCCCTGCCTCTCGTCTCATATTGGTGAATATCCCCACCCCGGACCGAAGAGCATCTCGATCCAGAGTATAAGATCACATCGAGAATATAATGACAGGGCAAAGTCAGAAATTCCACCTCTATGAAGGCATCTCTACAAGACTCTCTACTTTTCAAATTTAGGATCACCCTCACAGCTTTTTTTTTGAAGCCTGAAGTCATGGTCTATCCAGTACTTTGCACAGCTGCCCCAGAGTCTTATTCCATATACCAGATGGAGATAAATTAGACCATAATAGGCCATTTTCAGAATATTGACGGGGCAATGCCTTGCCAATCTGCGAAGTTTATATGTATTAAGAAATGTATCCTATTACTGTCCATTAGAAATTGTATTAAAGGTTTATCATGCTCACTTATACTCTCATATCTTTTGGTTTAGACTATAGAGCTGTATGGTGCAACAAGTATAAAGAATTTAGATAGCATTTTAATTCTCCAGAAAATAGCTTTCAGGACAATGTTGCATTTAGATAATAGTCTATCTGTAAAACATTGTTTTGCCAATTTAAGTTTTCTTACGGTTTATGGGTTAATATAATACCCGCCATAGAAACTATCCATCAATTCAAAAACATAGATTAAATATTTTAAAGAAAAAGCCTACTACTGCAGGATCTAGATTTATGTATCACCTTCCAAATGAATTTCACTCAATATGTGATACAAAGGTGTTTAAAAGAAAGTTAAAAATTGATTTGATAGATAAAGCTTTGTATTATTTCCACAAATGTTTTGAAAAAGATTGTTATTAGTAAGTATAGTTCATATATGTTTTAAAACTACATTAGTAATTTTGACAAATGCATTGCCATTCAGTGTTTGCTTTATGTAAATCATGAATAAAGAAAGTAAAATAAAATAATTAAAAAAATAAATAACCATCATCAATTTGCTGTTTCCTTCCATTACCATCATATTAAGATATGATTTTTACTCATATCTTAATATGAGGTTAAAAATGGCAACTTTTGACATTAAAACATTTGAGGGTTTTGTAGCTGCCTCAATGCTATGACAACAAAAACTATATTGGAAAATTATTGTTCCACAAATAAACTGCAACTCAACTATATTCCAAACATCTTGCCCAGAAACAGATATTGCTTAATATTGTACTTACCTTACTACATCTTTCTGAAAAATTTGAACCAAAGTAAAGGAACTAATCGATATTTTTAAAAAAACATTTTCAAGAAACTATCTTGTTTCATAATTTATAATAATGAGAGTTTGCATTTATTCAAAGGCAGATTATATTTCAAACAGTTCATTATATCCAAAATATGTGTGTATGGAATAAAAACGTATGTTTTCTGTGATTATGAATCAGGGTATGTGCTTGATCTGATTATATAAAATGGACGTGTGTAATTGTAGTGAGATCGAGACAGAAAACCGTGTTTTTCTTAGAGACGATTGTTACTTAGCTCATCAACTCTTTTGGACGAGGGCCGTTCATTGTTTGTTGATAACTGGTACAGCAGCCTTATGTTTTCAGTTTTTGCATTTTAACGAACCAATACTTTTGGTACAGTTAGTAGTGACATATTAGTTATGCCTTAATTTCAAAAATACTATGTAGTTGGGGAATGGAAGATTGTTGGATGGATTAATAAAGGACAGATTTTGATAATTTCATCAGAACAAGATGACAATATTGTAGATAAGTAAATTACTCGACCAAAGATAATGAAACCGAAATGTTAATGAGAGTATAAAAACATGTGCGCTGTAGACAGAACAAACATGATGCTTAGAGATTTTGCAAGTAAAAGACATGGTCAAAGTGGTGTCATTTTTATATATTCTATATCTAGCACTATACTTTTGTTTAACCGGAAAAAAAAAAGAATTCTCAGAGTTATATCTTGAGCTACTACATAAACTTTTAGAGGAAAATATGAAAGCTAAGACCCGAATTAAAAAAAAAGGTGGCCGTCCTTTCCTTAGAGATCACTCAGATTGACACAGCATCATTTACCTTTGTGCCTTCCTTCAATGGACAAAAAATAGTACCCGTCACAGTAGAATCATGTTTGCCAACAAGCAATGTAACATGGACAGTCCAAACGAGAATTGGGATATATTTGTGAAGACTGCAGTTTATGGTCTTCTGCAGTATTATCAAAGCACTTCTTAAAATGCAAAAGGACATTATGTACGTAGTTTATATATAGTTTTTTTTTTTTTTTTCATAGTTTACTTCATAGAAACATATATTTTCTTCACTAGATCTTAAAAAAATTTGTAAGCACAAATTTGCTTACTTTTACCTTCTACCCTGATATCTCTGTGCCAACAATGTTTGCAAAAGGTGTAGGGTTAGCTTCACTTTTTATAATGATAAAAAATATATCATCATAAAAACAGACATTATAATGATAATAATGTATACTAAAAAACTGTCACTTATATTTCTTGCATATGTAGCAGTTTTCCTTACTTGTCTCGCTTTTGGCTCATACAATCCGATGTATTTTTAACATAAATAATTATGAGCTACATCTAAATGAGATTTTCTGACAAAGCACTATTAACAACTGAAGACTTGTAGTATTGGCACTAGAACACAATGCAGCGAAGTCCCATTCAGCAGATGTGATGATAGATGTTTGTCATAGTATGTTCCACCCACTTTTACATCATATAAAAAATGTGCTACATATAAATACATATATATATATATATATATTGCTATAAAATGGAGGCAAGAACAAATGTAAATGAGATTGGTAAAAGTCAATTAAATAATATAAGTCATTGTGAGAAGAGCCATAAAATGCATTCATGACATTTGAAGTATGTAGTAACTGGTCTGTAGAGGATAAGGCGTGTGAGGCTGAAATATATATTGGCATGTTTGTTTGTAACTTTGTTAGAAATTATAAAACTATAAATGGCATGCTAATATCTCGGAATTATATAATGAGCTATGGATGTTATGTTATATAGACCATGGGGCCCAAGCAAAAGGCGTCTTCTCATGTCTACTGTGTACACTACACTTCTGAGTATGTGGGTGGGTGGTAAGAGGATGAAGAAGTACAAAATGTGTGTCCTCGCAGTCCAGCGGTCAGGGTCGCCTGCGCTTACCGCACAGTTTCCAGTGTGGCAGTCATGGTTGTAGCCCTTGACCTATTGTCCATTGAAAGATAAACCGTATTTCGCCTTGCCCCCGAGCTGGGAAGAAAACATGCATCGGCAGTGTTAATAGTGTTCACATACTATTACTACTATACGTGTGTGGATGGGTTAGAGGGCCATAACATTGAAATTAAATATATGAGAGGATTAAATATGTGAGGGTCCTTTTACTGTCTAGCCATATAGTTCTCGACAGCCCTTTATAATACTAATCTGTGATATGGAGTCTATATATTAAATACTCTGCCACAGTAAAGCCTTCATAATTCAAAGTTGGGAAGAGTTGGCAGTAACAGTATTTTGCAAAGATTGTACTGGGCAAAAAGTACAATAATATTGGCAAAAAAAAAATCAGCAGCACCGTGCTTGTATGGGTGGGCCAATACCTCTGAACCTGTATAGGTGGGTGGGTGGGCCAGTACCAGTGAGCTTGTATGGGTGGGCAGGTGGGGATATTGACTACATTGACCGTGGAAGCTTCTCCAGGAAAAATAAATTTCATTAAATTGTGAAAAAAAAGGAAACAACACACCTGGTAAACTGTAGATATAGTCATATACAGCACAAAAAAGAAGGGATGGCTTGTGAAATATTTTGGAGCCACCGGACCTTCCCCAGTCACAACACAACTATTGACTTTTACTAACTTTGATTTTGTGTGTGTTAACTATGCTTTTGTCTATTTATTTATCGAATAATGCCTGAAGGTATATATGCATTAGGCGTAAATTGAAAATTTTACTATAATGGATATATCTATTTGCCACAAAGAAAAGTTACTCATAAGTTGTTTACTTTTTGCCAATATTAATTTACGCAAACTATATTCCTGGGCCGTAGCAATCCCACTCAGATAGTTCACAACAGTTTATAACTGCAATGCACAAGAGAAACCAACACTTGTTTGAGTATACCAGAAAACATGGTGAGATGTACAGCAATAAAACCAGGGCAGCCGGCTTTAACTAGAGAATTTTAATGGACTATGCATGTCACACATTCAAGCTCTGAAGTAGCGCTATTGTGAAAATTTAACTATAAAGACTTAATAGTATGAAAACCTAGTTTTCCCTTATCTTAAATTCCTTATCTGCTTATAGTGCCAACCCAGTTTTGTCTTAAATGACTGGTCTGGAATAGGTTGTTTTTTAAACTGATTATAAATTTAAAATTCTGTTTATATTGCTTTAACTTAATTCATATCTTGTATTTTTTAATTAGTGATAACATACATCTGCTCATCATTTGTCATTTGGATATGACATTTGATCTCCTCCTCATTGTAGGTAAAGTGAACGGTGTACACCTCGATAGTGGCTCCATTGTCTTCCTTCTGTATTATTAAGAATAGTTTATGGAGCTGAAACATGCAATATCTTGAGTATTTAATACCTTTTATTTCAGAAATTAGAGTGTTACAAATAATCGTGGATAAAATGAGGTAGATATTATTATAAAAAAAGAACATCATTGTACTGTGTCCTAAATTATATCATCAGCTCAATTAATATTTAAATAGTTTTGCCACTATATAAAATATATTAACCTACATCAAATATCAGATTATCAATGGAATTACGATTCAACAGATCTTTTTTTTCGTTAATCACTATTTTTGTCAAAATGTGTTATATTTGTTGTGAGGATTCAAGCAATTCTTACAATTATTACAAAACTTGTCAAAAACAAGCTATAAATTACTATGATAGACACTATTGTATGCAATCATGAGTAAATATATATTGAATTTGAAACTCAGTTGACTTCAGTAAATTTTGATATTTTCAACTAAACGTCTGAATGAAACTATAAAATGGACCAAAAATGGCATCTAAATTCCTTTCTAGCCATTTGGAATACACTATATTAAGTGAATTTTCAGTTTTACAGTACTTTTTTTTTAAATTGTTGCATGTTACATTTTGTATTGTGATCAGCACACAAACTGGTTTGAAAATGTTGTATTTACTTAGTTTTTTATGAAGAAAAGAATAAAAACTTTGAACCAAGGGTTGGCAACCTGGTTTATAATAAATTAAACAACAAAAATGTATTAGTAAATTAATGCTGTTTGTATTAGTATTGTAAATTAATGGAATATGGAGTTTGTATTAGTAAATTAAAAAAGCAAAGAAAGAAGTACTGACGAATTTTATGAGGCTAACAAACAAAACCGTCTCTCAAGCAGGCTCACGTATGAAAGTCTGTTTGTTTGTCCGTGCGCTGTGTAGATGTCAGGTGTCCTTCACCGTGACTTAGACCACTGTATTAAGATTCTGAATTAAAATTTTGTTCCTTCGGTTATAAATCAAAATTTACTTTCTGACTAGAAATACTCTATTATAATATAAAAATAACTCACATCATGTGATTCAATACATTTTAGTGCATTCTTGAGACACTCGAC
The DNA here is from genome assembly GCA_035578905.1 of Stictocephala bisonia. Classification (NCBI taxonomy): domain Eukaryota; kingdom Metazoa; phylum Arthropoda; class Insecta; order Hemiptera; family Membracidae; genus Stictocephala; species Stictocephala bisonia. The sequence goes on from JAQJVL010000003.1 coordinate 10,257,726, forward strand.
CACTGATCTTGAACCAGGTACGCTCTCTTTTCCCTTCAGTATTTTAAGTTTTGTGTCATCAAATCTTCGAGTTTCAAAGCTTGACTCTGGAAAAAGTTTTCTCGCTGAAGAAATGTAAGATATCGTTGCAACAGTTATCTTCTTTAAAAAGTCAACCGAGTTCTTCACTGATAGTTCAGGATTTTCTATGATAAACTGGCTCTGTAAGAAAAACAAACAAATACAAATTGTAATAGTGAAAAAAATAATTCACAACTTTTATGCATTTATATAAATATGTTCTGAAAATGGTAGAATTGATTATTTTAAGTGGTTTGTATTCATCTGGGTTAGCAGATGTTATACAGTTTTTACTATCATTTCATAACTACTAATTCAGATAAAAATGTTTCATCAATGATGATGAAAAATGTATAGAAAATAATATTTGCAGTATTTGAAAAATTAATTCAACTTTGATGAACTTATTGCTGAACTCTCTTACTGGTAAAATACTTGATTGAGTAGAAAGATACTGTCATTTCAATATTTATGAAAACTGTATCTACCTGGGACCTTTTATCATAAAGTTTCTTTACTTAAATTTGCATTGGCATCTCCAAGAAACATTTTGGTGTCATAACTAGGTAATTTTGAAAAGGTTTAGCATAAAACAAGTTTTCATCATTCTCAGTAGAAACATCAATAAAAACTTGGTGTTGTTAAACTTTTCCTTTAAGTGTAATTTTGCATAATATTTCACTCACTGCTTTTTAAGCTATCACAGACTCTAAAATAGAGCTAAGTTGGAGTAAGATTACAACGTTTTCATTGTGAGTACCAACACAGATAGCTTTATATACTACAGTTATACAGACATGGGAACCACATTTTAAATATATCCTTAACTCAGAAAATACAAAGTACCATACATAGTAATGTAAGAGAGGCTAATCTACAATAGCCACGGGATATCTTGAGCTGTGGCTTATGTCACGGTCAGTGCCATACAGGGATCTCTACCAATAAATACCGTTTAGCTAGCTACTAGCATTGCTGTAAAAATCAAGTTACCATTCCCACAAGTTACCTTTTTTGTAACACACAATTCCCATCCAATAAATCACTGATATTTTTTATTTACAATCACATTACTTGGTATAATAATGTGTTATCATGTTATAATTATAGGCATTTAATTATATTACTATTATCTTTGTCTAATATTTAATGAGAAAAATCAAATCAAATGGAATAGGCCTACCATATAATTAAACACTAGCGAATTTACAGAGTGTAGGTTATGTTAGTAAATAAGTACTGTTCAAGTTTTTATTGTAAGCAGTCCCTAATTTAATTGTATATTAGGAAATACATACTTGTGAATAACGTTGTGAACAATATTAAATTTAATCTCTTGAAAGGTAGACAGCTGTTATTTATTATATTATTTATTATGTTATTTATTGTTATTATAAACAAAATTATTTCACTTAATATTTGCAATAACAAACTATTTCCAAACAAAAGAAAAGGCAGCGATACTCCACTCTCCATTCCAGATGATCAGCAACGGTAGCCAACGTCTGCATGTCAGGCTAGTACAAAGCCATGCATGTGTATGCCATAGCCCTCCCCTCCGCTAACCATCAAGCATTTGAAAAGTAACGGTTTCGACAACTCAAGATATTCCGTGGCTACTGTACATAACAGAGACTAAGATGTTTTAGAACCACCTATAGAATAAGTGTGATAAAAACACTAATGAATGGAAAGGCCCCTGGTAAAGATGGGATAGCTAATAAAGAAAAAAAAAGAAAAAGAATGGTTAGACTACTAACTCAATTTATTTATAACATGATAGTAAGTATTTGGAAACTGTAGACGAAGCCAAAGGTGGAGTAAAAGGCTGATTGTAGCACTAGGAGATGAACAAGACTGTTCAATACCTCTACATAACTCTACTTATAAAATACTCCCCAAGATAATATTAAATGATATACTGAAAGCCCACGGTGAAGAAATAATTGGAGGACACAAAGCAGGTTTTATATAAGAGATAACTCAAAGTCTGATCAAATACTTACTGTGAAAGAGCTGGCCCCCAAATACTGCAAGTACTAAACAAAAATCTATATGCATTATATGGTGATTTCATGAAGGCTTAATACTGTAAAATAAGATAAAAATTAAGGGCAATAATAAAACAAAATAATATTCCTGAATATATCATAAGACTAGATAAATTTTGTGTTAAGGGTCCAAGAGGAAAGATTACAATAAAACGGAAATACATATACGCCTTTGAAATCAATAAAGGATTGTCTTCTCTTTTGTTCTACTTTCTTTTGAAGAGGCACTAAAGAAAGTTTTATAAAGGGATGCAAATATGGAAAGTAAACCCAAAATTCTAGCATTCATGGTGATATGGTTTTAATAATATAATAAAAATGTCCTAAAAGCACTGACGAAAGTTTGTCTAGACGAAGCTAGCAAAGTAGGTTAACATGTAAATGAAAGTAAAACTAAATATATGAAAACAGAAAGAGATGCAGACCAATTTAACTCAGTGCTAGAAGTGAAAAGTTTTTAATTTTCAATAACAGAAGAATTTAACAATTTACGAGTGACTACAAACAGCCAAAACAAGATGGACCAGGTAATAAGTAAGAGTTAATATTTACTGTATAAGTAAGAGATGTTACTGAAGTATTTTTATTCAAGAGCAAGCTGTTGTCTAGAATCATAAAGTTACAACTGTTCAACCTGTTCTCTTGTATTGTTCAGAAGTCTGGGCATTACCAAATACAACTAAAAAAGGTTGATGACAATTGAAAATAAAATATTGCGATGGATAAGAGGATCAAATTGTGAAACAGGAATATGGAGAATAAGGACAAATAGAGAGCTTAGAGAGTTGTACAAAAAACCTGATATCATAGACGTAATTAGAAGAAGAATAAGAAGGATAGGTTGTGTTAACTATCACAAGGAGAGAAGAGGATAAAACTGTTAAAAGAGTATGGAGTAGAAAACTGGAAGGAAATCACCCTGTGGGAAGACCAAGGTTAAAATGGGATGATTAAATGGCGGGAGATGTGAGAAGACTAGACGGTAACATAGAGATGGCCCCTTTGCAGCATGGTGATGCACATGTGACTCACCAAATAATTGTCTGTTGTTGCATGGTAATACATATATTCATCACCTCACATTTTATTTTCCTGTTGCCAAGCCAATCGTGTGGTGCCATTAGGAATGATGCAGTTAGTTCCTTGTTAACTCCCTAGATCGCAGAAGCAGCCAAGACTTTGCTTAACAATTTTAGGGTTAGCGGGAAAATTTCATTTTTTGTTTGAGCACGTGGTGATTTTTGTTGTGCTGCGTTTTTCAACATTATAAAGGTATCTGCGATAGTTTAGTTTAACTAACTGTAATTTTATGATTTACTAATATTAACTTATATGATTAGATTATAGTCATCATGATTCCTTATGCATTTCAATGTTTAAATTTGCTTTATTCACTGGTGCAAATATGCATCACTATGCTGACTGGATCATAAAGTCAAGTAGTACTGAAAAATCTATATTTTTAGAGGACTTTTCTAATTAAACTATTTTAAATAAGTTATACACAATATTTATGGTTAAATATTTATTTTAGACAGTTATATCAGCTTTTTATCAATTATTTTCAATGTTTTTTGTTGCCTCTCCCTAATGGAATATACCTTGTCCTGATAAAAATTATGCAGTGGACTAGTTTTACAGCTAGTTTATTTCTTTACCAGGTAAAATGGAGAAAGAAGGTAGCCTCAAAGAATATGAAATTGAAGAATTCATATGTAATGAAGCAATACCTTTAGACCTGGAGACAATAGATGGTTTGGAGGATGAAGACGAAGATCCTGCTGAAGCCGAGTTACTTGGTACAAACAAAATAACATATAATTTGTTTGATACATTACCTGAAGACCCTGACTTCGAAAATAAATCTTAAAGCTCTGATACAATAGTTCATGATTTAATAGTTCATAGGACAACCTCACAAAATGTTACACTTCCGGATCCTATTGTAATTAGCATTCCCCGCTTCCCTCAACTACCGAGTGACAATTCAGAAGTACTTCCTTCATGTCTATTTTCTAGTAAGCATGCACTAACTTCTTCAAATCTCAATGTCACTGATGAGAGCCTCGCACCAAGAGTAACCAAGAGAACATCTTCAAGATGATACTAACTTTTCTACCTCAACAACTCCCCGTGATATACATAGTGATGCACATATGCATCGTCTTCTATCCTCAGTAAGCACGATGATGCATATATGAATTACCTATTTTTTTAAAACTAGAAAACCAATAAGTTTTTAAATATTATTTTATAATGTACTAAGTGTAACTAAACAAAAAAAATAAATTTTATTTGCATTTTTTACAACAACTAGTTCCGTGCAGCATGGAGTTCAAACAGCGATTTGAGTTCCGTGCAGCAAAGCCACAGGAGAAAGAGTAAGTAAGTATAAAGAGATTAAATTACAGTAAGATTTTTCAAAAATTAAAAATTCAAAGCTTTCAAGAATGATTTTACTTTATATCCAAGTCATTGAACAAATCAGTATTTTATTTATTTATCTCTCTACTGTTAAAAATCATCAAAGTAAGGGCAAATGTGGATTTAAAATTAGTGTGATAAGTGCAGATGAGGGAATGTTATCTTCAGAAAATTGCTCAAGATTCAATGATTATGTTTAAAATAATTTCATTAGCAAAATATACTTTAAAATTATTTAACAACTATTGATTTAATTATAGATCTGTTAAATAAATAAAAAATGGTATTAATAACTATAAAACATTCAAGTGAAAAGCTTGAAAAGCTTCGGCTTTAAGTCCTTGATAAATGAAGTAACTTGGAAAACAGAAATAACAGCCTTGCAATGATCACATTTATGGCCAAATTGTAAGTAAGAGTGTGATTAATTCAGGCAATTAATTGTTATCAAGAGAGAACTCACTAATAACTATCTGGTAGCTATCCACTTGTATTGTGTGCTGCGAACTGATGAATAGATAATGCACTATGACACCTTAGAATCCTTAGATTGGCCATAACTATATTATCAACCTAAATGTTTCTGTCGCTTATAATTTATTTGAGGGTATTTATTTATTTTTTTCCTGGATAAAAGACTGCTAAAAGGTAATCATTTGTTTATATGTAAATGTGTGTATAAGATTTATAGGTATTGAATAGAGGAAAATATAACAATTTATTATATTATTAATCTTTCCAGAACATATTCTTTTTACATCTTATATTACGTAACTCTAAAAGCAGCCTTTTCAGTCAAAATGGTGCAATTGATTGCAACAAAGCAAGAGGAAAACCTTTAAGGTTGTTTGGTCAAAAAATGTTTGATTTTTTTCTATTTCAATGACTTTACATCAGCTACTAAACGCCTCCCAAGTAGTTCTTTCATAAAAATTATGTTTATAGTTATAAATACATTACCTCAAAGATGCAAATTTGGGCTTTCTTGGTACATACAGAATTAAGAAACTATTTTCCCGATTATTCCCTAATTTTAAAAACAGACCCTCACAGGACTGGTCTTGCTTGTCAGTTATTTTAAATTACGTAATTTTACTGCAAATTAGTAAATTTGATTTTAAATAATTAATGTTATATGTTTGCTTTTATTTTATTACGATGAGAAATACCATGTCGTGTTTGGCATCTTATGCATTAATATCACACAATTTACAAAATTGACTAACTTTATACACTCAACTTTTGGTTGTACTTTTACCCGTATGTTATATTACAATCCTATCGCTACGCACATGTACAGTGAGCACAGCACACCCACCCACAAGATCGTGCTTAAACAACTTCCTGCAGTTATACCCCACCCATCCCAGGGGAGGGGTCGACTGTCTGTGTCTGAGTAGATCGCGGTCAGACGTACAGTCAGTGCTATAAGCAGAATTTAGTTATTCCTAAAGCCGGCCGAACCGCCTTTAAGTAAAAATATTGTTTTCAAATATTTTTAAAAAAATGACAAATCAGCTGACCTACTTAACATTTTTTTTCATAGATAGCCCTATTAAATTATTTTGAGTTTCAACATCAAAAATAAATAGCCTAAGGTGTACGATATGTTTGTAATGTCAACAAAACTGCTGAATATTGTGAAGTACAATCTACACAATTACTAGGTAGTTCTGAAGATATTGAAAGTAAACAAATTTTGTGAAAAGTAGCATAAAACAATAATAAATAAATGTTGGAATTATCCAGTAACTTTTGCTTTATTTACTTATTAATAGTTTATTCACTGAAGAAGGTCCATTTGCTAACATTTTAAGTTTGTATCTTGTAAAAATATGACTTTATAACATTTGTATCAGTGAATAACTTAGATTGTAAAGTATTATATGCCATTATTATAATAAAATTCACCTTCCTTGCTTGTCTGCATTTTGACAACACTTTACATTATTTTTCAAATGTTGGGTATTATGTCAGGAATATTATCTAAATATACCATAATCATATTAATGTTAAATACTTGAGTTATTTTGTTGATATAGGTTCTACTTGTACTATTAAGCATTGGTAGATTAAATTTATTATACCATTTTATCTTTATTTATTTAACTTAGGTGCGTATTATATTATTTAAGATGAAATAATAGTATGTGCATAGTTAAATTAAGTGATTAAGCCATATATGTTATGTTTTATATTTATCTACAGTATAAGCTATCAATGAGTGATTTGTGTCTTGTCCAGTAAGATGTTTTGATTGAGTAATAGAAATAATTATTATTATATAAATATTGTCTTTTAAGAATGAACATACCATTTGTTTAGTTCTTCTTTTTAAAATGCAAGCCATTGTAAAAATACTTATTAGAACTTAAGACAGCAGATAATTAATTTTCTTGCTTAATAAAACAATATCTTAAGCAAACCAAAGTGAATGTGCAAATTAATAAAGAAGTAAACCCTCTCAATTGTAGAGGCTGGTGACCAGGAACAGGAAATAGAAATTACAAACACATGATGTACAGCCATGATTGTATACAGTCTATGACCATAGAGTAAAGATTGTCTACCTAAATTTAAAAAAAATAAAATTAAGGGGCCGTATGTAAATATGCATATAATTCTTATATATAAATTAAACAAATGATAATATAACTTCAAAAAAATAACCAATCTGTATTAAGGCTGTTTGGACAAAATAATCTTTCGATTTTTTTCGATTGCAATGTCTTTATATCAGCTATTAAAGTCCTCCCAAGTTGTTGTTTCATTAAAATGATGTTTATCGTTATAAATACATCACCTAAAAGATGTGAATTTGGACCTTCTTTGTACATACACCAATAAGAACATATTTTCCCGATTATTCCCAAATGTTAAAAACAGGCCCTTACAGAACTGGTCTTGCTCATCATTTATTTTAAATTACGCAACTTTACTACAAATTAGGACATTTAATTTTAAATAATTATTGCTATAAGTTTGTTTTTATTTTATTACGACGAGAAACACAACGTACTGTTTGGCATAAGCTTTTTAATATCACACAATTCAAAAAAATTATTAACTTTATATACTCAACTGAATTATGTACTTTTACCCGTATGTTATATCACAATCCAATCGCTACGTACACTTACAGTGAGACACAGCAACCGCACGATCGTGATTCAACGACTTCCTGCAATTATACCCCTCAACCTTTACATTAATGCTTGGTGAAGTCTTTAAATGTTGACTGCCTAATGTTTGCGGCAGATGTTATGGGCAACCAGACTATTAGAGACAATGATGACTCTGAGACACTGCAGAAGAAGCTATGCTCAATTGAAAACTGGTGCATCACCAACGTTATGAACATAAATGCTGCCAATTGTTCGCTGGTTTCATTCACTCGCTCTGCTCAATCTACTGTGGTGTTTCACTTTGTGCTTAATGGAACTGTTCTATCCCGCAGTGCAACTGTCCGTGGTCTTGGTGTTGTCTTATCTGTTGACTAAAGTCCTGAAAATCACATTGATTCTATCTGTTGTAAAGCCCTGAGGATGCTCAACTTTATAGTCAGAGCATCGAAGTGTGGTCTTGGTATTGAGGCACTGAATATATTCTATAAGTATTTGGTTAGAAATACACGTGAATAATACTCTGTCGTATGGTGCCCTTATCAACACAATCATATAAAACGTCTTGACAGGATCCAGCGGTGTTTTGTCCGAGCTGTCGGTACTAGACTGGGTTACTATTGTCTTTATTGATCAAGTCGAGGCTTATTTTGGACTTCTTCCTATCTCAACTAGAAAGTAACATGATGATGCTCTTTTCACGGTAGATCGTCCTGCTCTACTCAGTCATATTGATCTTCGTGCTACAAGGTTAGCCTGCTCACCCAACCTGTTTTCCTGTCGATCATACCCCACCATCTATATCATGCACGGCCTCCTTCCAAGGTTGCATCGCCTGGGCAACCAGCTGTGTCAAACATTCAATTTCTTTGACGACAACCAGTCTGTTCTCAGAGGAATCTTCCAGAGATGAGTTCTCTAGTGAATGTTTCAGCGCTTTATGTTATTATTGCTACAAAATGTATTTATTGTTTTGTTATATCGTATTGTCAGTCATTATACTATTAGTTCCTCTACTATTAGCTCCAATCACTCTAGCCAACGCTCTGGCTAAGATACTCGAGAAGTGTGTAAAAGAACAGGTCGCTATATATTTTTAAAAAATGGAAACATTCTTTTTAAAAACCAGTTTGGCTTCAGAAATAATAAGAATATTAATGACAACCTTTTTAGTCTTACGAATAAAATCCACGACATTATTGGCCGGAACAAAAAAAACAATTTTGGTTTTTATTGATTTAGCTAAAGCATTCGACACAATTGATCGCTCGTTACTAGTAAAAAAACTTGAACACATTGGCTTTCATGAGGTTACATTTAAATACCAATTAGTTTCGATTATGGTTGCATATAGTTGCAATATAGTAGAATATAGTTGCAATAGGAAAATTGATTATGGAGTAATTCAAATCAGCACACTTGGGCCTCTCCTATTCTTAATTTACAATAATAACTTGGGCAAAATAAATCTAGATAATGGTCAATGTTCCTATACGCCGATGACACGGCTTTGTTGTTTGAAGGAACCAGCTGGGAGGAGGTTTTAGGCTCTGCTGAGCGCGGCTGGCTCACTGTCAAGCGATGTTTTGATCAGATTCGACTCACTGTAAATTTAAAGAAGACAAAGTTAATGCCAATCTCTTTAAGGGCTGATCGTAACCCAATAAACATTAATCTGCATCTTCATAAATGTGGTGGCCTCAAGGTTTTAGAATGTGTGAGTGAGATTAAGTATCTCGATGTCGTTTTTGATATGCGTTTAAAATGGGTACCGCACATACAACAGCTTAGGAACAAATTAAGAAAGTTAATAGTCATGTTTTCAGTACTTAGTAGAATCTTAACGCATGATCTGATTAGAAACGTTTATTGCGCCTATGTACATTCACTACTTAAATATGGCATAATAGCGTAGGGTGGTATATACAAATCATCTTTAATTGCTTTGGAAACGACACAGAAAGCAATTATTAAAACAGCTCTCCACAAAAGTAAGAGATATTCAACAGATCTTTTGCTCAATGAATTTAAAATCTTTTCCCTTACACAACTATATATTAGAGTAATGGCTATATATTTTCAACAACACAACCGTAGTTAATAAATATGTAATCCACAGCCATTTTACGAGAACGTCAATAAACCTTGGAATCGCGGTACCGAAAATCACAAAATCAATAAACAAAACAAATCCTTTTTATATTGCTAGTGTTTTATACCTGAATTTACCCAATCATATCAGAGCTCCAGCTCCATGCTCAATTGGTACATTTAAAAAATGCGTGAACAAATGGCTTGTTGAGGTAAGAAGGGAAAATATATACAATTTATTAATATCTATGTACACTGAATAACATTAAATATCTAGTTGTGTCGTCATATACAAGTTTTTTTCTTTCTGGGTTTGTAAATGTGAAACTTCAAACTTAGGTTGGTGCTTCTATGCTTCAAAGGTGGGGGTGGGTGAATGGAATAGGTATGTTGTCTGTTATGTGTGTGTGTGTGTGTAGGTGTTCGAGCGCGTGCGTGTGTGTGTTTATTTATTCATTTGTTTATGATTTGTTTGTTGTTTTAATTTTTATTATTTTTTATTTATTTATCTATATTTATTATTATTTTTATTTATTTATTTTTGTTTGAGTTTGTGTGAGGTTTAAATGTGCGTGAGATGTGTATGCATGTGTTGTGTGTTTTGGTTGGTGTATGTGATATACAGTCACTGTGCTTGCGCCCATTATTTATGCTAGGTGTGTGCGTATATGAATGTTTATGACCAGATAATTGTTTTTACTTTGTTTATTTTTTTTTAATTTTATTTATTCATAAGACGCCGATAGTCAAGATATGGGCGAATATGGATTTCGATTGAGTGTGATGAGTGTAGATGAGCGAATGTAGTCATTGTTACAAACTAAGGCCGACTATTCCTTAGAAAGTGTCATTAATTAATAGCCCAATGACAAATGAACAGCCGGTGGTTATCAGCTGATCCTTCTCAAAATGTATTGACTCTGATTGGGATCGAACTGACAACCTTTAGCACATGAAGCTGGGATTTAGATGCTTTAAGATGCTTTGTGTATCTTAAACGAGCATGTGTGCGAGTGAGGAGACAGGTGCGATTTTCTTGTGCATATGTAATCTTTCATGTAAGTGTGTATATGATAGTATATGAATGTGGAATGCTTTGTGTAACAATGTGTAATTATGGGCGTGAGCAAGTGTCTGTGTATTTGAACTGTGTGCAGGTTTTAGATTTTAGTTTTTTAGCGGATTACAGTATCCCCTTTTTATTATTATTATTATTTTTTTGCGGCTTCTAATGTTAAGAAATTTAGTTTATAAAAGTGTGCCTTTGTATTGTTTATAGCTTTAAGTAATAATTGTTTATGAAACATAAGTTTATTTATATACTTATTGTATTTTATTCGATTACATAAAAGTAATATTTTAATTTTATTTACGTCTGGCTGATAGTGGACCATTCCCCTCCCACAGGTATGTGCCCAAGAAGGAAACTATTTCCACCGTTGTTATGTAATATATGTACAATGTCATTATTGTTTTGTGAAATAAATGCTTTATCTTTAGTTGTTATCATTTTCATTATTAATGTATTATTGTTACCATAGTTAATTGCAGTCTTCATATTTTATTTCTCGTTACTATATTACGCCTACCCATACACTTACAGAGGTAATGACCCACTCGCCTACCCATACACTTACAGTAGTAATGACCCACCCTCCCACCCATACACGTACATTGGTAATGATTGCCTCTCACTATTGACCATTGCTGCATAATATTCATTGATATTGTTGATAATTATATATTAGTGAACCATTGTCACTGAATTTATTATATTGTTTGGTTATATCCTAATGTCAATTGTTATAATTTTCATTATTAGTCTTTATTATAGTTGGCATAATCATGAGCCCTGTTATTTATTGTTGTTGTAGATTATTATTGTGAGAAAATTAGTATAATGTTTTTAGAAAGAAGTCCCTCTCCACCAGTCGCGTGCCCAGATTAGGGAAAAGTTAATATGTGTACAGTACATCAAGGCTTACAGCTTGTAGGGGTCTGCCTCACCTTACGCATAAGAACCGAAAAAAGAAGAAACTTAAAGTTTAGGTTAGGATTGTATGTTTGAGATTTTGAGACGAATGAGAAATTTAACCTCAACAAAATGAACTATGATTGCCAAATAGCATGTAATATATTAATTAAACCTAACACCGCAACTTTATACTGTGAGACTAAAACTTTTCATAACGTTAGATACAGTTAAGAGATTTATAAATGGATATATCAAAGAGTAGTTGGCCTAAGCATATGCCATGATATTACGTTTCCATTAAAAAGGAGTTGAAATGGAACCTGTTATTGTTAAGGACGCTCCAACTATATGGAGATTGTTAAAAGGTTTACTCTGTGTATATAAGCCTAGTGGAATATCTGAAGGAGCAGTCAAATACACTCTTCTTAAAAAACTATGTAATGGTAAGTAGGGGCTGGTGTATTCATGTAAGTAGGATAATGTTTTATGTGAGCCTGTTTGGTGACTAACCTTTTTCACTTTCTTGCCACATCTGGAAATTCGATTTCTTGTTGAAAAAAAGTGGTGAAATATGAGTCTATAACTCTTGAGGCGGTTGAATTCTTCTGTGGAAAACTAGTTTTCTACCAAATAATCGAAAAACTAGTTTTTTTATCTGATAGTAGAAAAACCAAATTTAAAAATCGTTACTTTTCAAATTTTTTTTGTAATTTCATGCGTTTTTTTAACGCTGAACACAAATATATAATTGTTTTAGCAGTAAAATTATTTTGTCAGCCGGAAAAGTGCATTTTTTACTAACCTAACCTTACTTATCTTAATTGTCTATTTACTGAATAAAAATTCGTAATTTGTGTTAAAGTCGAGTGTTCCTCCTCCCTGACGCCCTGCCGGCTGTCACTCCGGTGCAAATATAGGTGAATTCTGTTTTCGTGATTTATAGTTGTTGTTTATAATGATTGCGTAATAGCCGCTAATCGTGATTCGCCGTGAAAGTAGTTTTTTGTTATCATCTCGAAAAATATTAATAATAGATCAAAAAAGTTTTCGAATTTGTATTCAGCTCATAAAACACATAAAAATAACAAAAATAGGATTAAAATACTGTGAACGAAATATGACAGAATTATTAAAGGTTGTGATATTTGTTTTTCGAATTATTCGGTAAAATACGTGGTTTAATTCGTAATTTGCGTTAAATTCAGGTGTTAAACCTGCCGGCCGTTACTCTGGTGGGAATATAGGTGAATTCGGTTTTTGTGATTAATAGGTAGGTGTTGTTTAAAATGATCGTGTAAAGGCCGATAATCACGTTTCGCCACGAAAATAGTTTTTCCATTATATCTTGAGAAATAATTGTAATAGACCATAATAGTTTTCAAATTTGTATTCAGTGCCAAAAACACATCAAAATAAAAAAAAGATTATTTAAATACCATTTAAATGAATGGAAATATGACAAAAATACTAAAAGTTAAGACATTGGTTTTTCCGATAAAATATGTAATTTCCGCAGAATAAAAAGCTTATCTTGTAAAAATACAGCCAATTCTAGACCCCATTTGAATTAAAATTTTCAGTTTTGTTTGGTGGCAAGAAACTGCATAAATACTCTCTTTAATCATGTCTTGACCCTTCAAGCGTGAAAGACGCTGCAGTATCTATCAATAAATAAATAATTTTGAATTGCAGAAGCACATGAGGACATCCAAATGCATACAATTGTCAATTTCTTGTGCTATAAATTAGGTTTTAGTTCTAAATAATATACAACATATATACATATTGTTACTGTACAGTAAAAGTAAAATAAGTATAATTATTTAGTAATAAAAATAGAGAATATAGTTAAAACAATGTTATATAAGTTAACAAACAAAATATCAATTAATAGCAATAAGTCTGTAAGTACAAAAACATAAATAGAGTTAAAATTATTACATTTAAAATTCATTAAATAACGCTTATTCAAAGTAAACAAATATTTATCATTAAAAAATAGTAATAATAATAATAAGTAGTCATAATACATACATCTATGTTGTATGAAATATGTTCAACAAAGAAAAGTATATGGATTTAATTGCAACGTTAATTCGCACCTAGTTTTATAATTATAAAAAATATTTTATATACATAAATAATTTTTGTTAACTAACAAATGTTTTAAAAATATTTATAAATTTAAATAGTTCTGCAATATTACTTAGTCAACTGAAATTCTTTTCATATGATGATGTTGTCGTCCCCACTTAGATAGAAAAATGAAAATTAAGTGTCAGAAAGCCGTTGTTCATGTTGCAAAACGATTAAAAGGTTTAAATTCCACTCCCTATCACAGACATTTCGGAGGCATCGTGCCGCAGCACTATGGTTAGGTTATTATATTCTAGAATGAACCTGTAATAACTTATTTTCACTGTATTACAGGGTCCATTCTATAATATAATAACCTAACCATACTGCCGCGGCACGATGCCAGGTTTGAAAAATTCTTCATAGTTCCGAAATGGCAGCCTTATTTTACCCCTAAAACTGCCCTTATGTACTTCGTATGGGAAATTCTCAAAAAAGTAGTATTTTTTACCTAATTTGAGGAAATCTTAAGTAAAAGTTTCAAACCTTCACAGTTCCACACGGGTAATAAATGCACACCTTATACATGAATTTCAGCCTAAAACATAACAATTTGGAATATTAGGGGCCCAAAAACTAAAATGTTTAAAAATGTAAAATTTGTTAATACTGATGTCATCTACTCAAGTGGAGTATCAAATTAAAGCTTCAGTAAACTCCCGATTATCCGCATAATTGACTGGCGCGATTGCCGCGGATAATTAAATTCGCGTATAAGCCGCAAAATTGCCGATAATAGTGGTAACATGCGTGATAAGTCTAAGAAATTATCATAGATACCAAATAACAACTAAGCAGTGCCGTGGGTGTCATAGAGTTATGCAGCATCTTGTTCTTCAAGATATTGTATAAGTCCATCAACATGTCCTTGTGCTGTGTGATGACTCACTTGTTTTTACACTTGAACTTCCTCAACACTCGTCGGGCCGTGCTACAGCCATTAGCCAATGCGGTGGAACCACGTCGTCATGACGTGTACTGTAGCCCCGCGTAGATAATGGCACTCTCTTAAAAAGTTGCGCGAGGCTACCTCGTTACATTTTGATGACATTTTGAAAGGTTCTGTTCTCTCTACGATCCAACATGCTCCGCCATCAACGCCCACACTAGAATTACTTTACAATAAGTACTAGTAACACTTACTTTACACGTAGATCTAGTCGTTTTTAATAACCTACATTACTTAAAAAAATAAATTGTTTTATTTTTCGTATACATTGTTTTTAACATTTATTTTGGCGGATATTTTATTTCCTATTTTCTTTTTCAGATTTACCACAGCGGATAATCCGCAATGTGGATAAACCGCCCATGGATAGTCAGGAGTTTACTGTATTTTTCTCTTGAGTCCAAATATATCATCAGATTTCGAAAAGGGCAATTAATTAGGGGTATATGCTCATAAAACAAAAATATTCCGAAACAAAATAAAAAGGTAATATTAATATAAACCGCCCTAGTGGGGTATCAAACTATAGGTATTTATCTTCCAAATCTCATTATATCATTGTATTTTGGAAGAGACAAAGTTTTAGGGCTCTGCCCCCCAAATAAAAATTATGCTCTAAATTGGGTAATGTTAAACTAATATACCCAAGTTGGGTATCAAATTAAATGTCTTCTTCAATTAATTACTAATATACCATCAGATTTTAGAAAAGACTATGTTTATGGGCTCCACTGCCCCTAAAACCAAAATTCATGGTCAAATTGGTTAAGAATCATAGGCCGATCTCCCTCATAAGGCGACCTGCTCAAAAATGGAACTGTAGAGAGCCTTGATGAGGCCGCAGGCTGAAATTTCCACCGCGAGGCCGTAGGGCGTTCTACAAAGGGGCCTGTAGCAGAACATCTTGACGAGGCCGTAGGCCGAGTTCCACAAAGGGGCTAAAAGCTGAGTTCCCAGGCGAGGCCGCAGCCCGAGTTTACTTCATGAGCTCAGCAAATGACGACGGGGTTGGCACCTGAAGCATGCAGGGTTGTCTCCTAGTGGGTTTATATCAGATTTTATTATGCTTTTTTTATAAATAATCCATATCATATTTCCTATCCTTCTAACAAAACTCTTCCTTAAACTATTAAGAGTAATAGTAATATGAGTTTAACTGGAACACTAAGATATCATGACAAAAAAGTTTTGGTAATCAAGTCCTCCAAATTTCAATAACTAGGTTTTTAAACAGTTTGTACACCTAGGAGATAATAAGCTAGATATATACGTAGAGGTTGAAATCAACTTCGTTTCTGTGTTAAGTGTAAGTGGGAGGGTAAGCTTGTGTGCTGGAAACATTTTTGTCATTTAATTAGATCAGGTTATTAATTATAGTGTGCTCAATAAATTGATTGGCTTTTAAATAAGAGAACAAGTTGGCATTATTCAACTAACTAAATTATAAATATTTTGATTTTTTTTCTTTATTATAATAATCTGCAAATGTACACCATGCAGCTGAACTGCGTTTTTTGCTAGGGAATGAATAGTTGTTATATCACGTCCCAATAATATTAATTCTTAGTTCTTCCAACTTTGTTACCAGGGACTGCTAGTTTTATATAAGTTAGCAATCACAAGGTACAATATTTAATCAGTAACAAACAAAATGTAAATTTAACAATAAGTCACAAAGTGATATACGGGCGGCTTTGTGTATACTAATGTATCACTAATGATACTAACTATGTTTCTGACATCTAATTTTTATTAAATATTGATAGTTAGCATCTCAAAAATGTATTATCAAAGTATGAAAAGATTTGAAGTTGACTTTGTGCAGAATTACCTAAATTTGTATATTTAAAAAAATAAAATATGTACATATATATTCTGTTAGTGTGATTAAATTATCTTTAAAAGGATGATTTTAGATTGGCCATACTATTTTTTTTAAAGGCTGTAATAAATAGTTACCAAACTCTTACAAAATTCTCGTTTTAGGCCTGGGCATTCTAAGCACTCATATGCCATTATTAGCTGGGATTTATCAGACACTACCTGTCATAAATGCATAGGTTTTCTCAGAGTGACATTAGATATGACTGAGGCTCAAAGGTTAAACTTAAACGTTTTGTTCTGCTTAAAATGTACCTTCAATTGATTTTGGGATAGCATCAATTTCTTGCCTAAAAACACTACTTGCCCAACCAAACCTATCCTAGCCTACAACAAAATTTTGTAGTTTTCCTTAACCTTCACTATGGTGGCCAGTGTTTTTACGACCATTATTTATACTTCAGTGAGGATATTTATGCCTGTTACATATTGAATCAAATAAAAAATTATTATTATAACAAAAACAGGTGTTTTTGTGTAATTAAGTTAGCAATGAAAACATTATTAGATGTCCGATCAATTCATAAACTGTACTGGTTTCTTGTATAGATGACTGATGTAAAGAATAAAAAAACAAAGCAGTGAACTGAAAGAGAAAGCGGCTTAAGCCTGATAACTCTAACCATCTTTGCAACTCACTGGCGTCTTTTGTTACTCTTGTTTGAAGAAGTAATTATCTTTATATTTGAGTGTTATATTATAAAATGCACATATGATATACTTTTGTGATACAATTAGTTGACGCCAGAATCATGTATATTGTTCAGAAATCCCTCTATATACTTTAGGATTACTACTTGGCCCTTTTACCCAAAAAGTCTTGCTGGACTTACTTGTGAACAAAGGCTATATCGTCTTTATGTTGATAAAAGTGAGTAAAAATATATAAAATATAAATTTTGGCACAGGTAAAATATAACAATTAAACATAATTTTTCTTTTTAGAATTAAATGATTTGGAGTGCAGACCACCAGGGAATTATGTTGCTATTGAAGGAGATACAACAAAAGAAATGAGTGTTACTGTCAGACCCAACTATGCAGACCACCCTTTAGTTGTTGGACCCAGGTATCAAGAAAAAGACTTCCGCTGTCAGTGGCCTCTACCTCTTGGAGTTCATACTTCAGGTGTTTTTTGTAAGTTTTTTTATTTGTGATTTGCAATCTAGTGTAATTTTGTTGGCTCTGTGTGTTATGCTTTTTGTTATTATGTTAAGACTAGTTCACCAGTATTTATTTTATTATACTTATATATATTATAAGTTTCACAAAAAGATCTTCTAACATAATCAATTGGCTACAGTTTAAATTTTGTACACTTCACGGAGATGTACCTCTTGAATGAGAGATAGGTCTTTTGTGGATTTATCTTGTTCGATCAATCATCAGCAGGATTGGTTGCTCCTGTACCTATACGATTAACACTTTGTCTAATTTGTATGAATCACCAGGTAATAGTTACTTATACACTCCGACATCCTTCTATCTAGGTTTTTGTTACTAAAACTTAAATCCCTTTAAATCTAGTAAAATCCAAATGCAGCATCATGGTTTTGTGCGGGAAATGTTTATTATCATTATGTATATGGTTTGGATTGTAATATTTATTTTTGAGAAGGGCTGCTAGAAGTGATTGGTTCAGGAAGTCTGATATATATTTCAATTTATCTTATACTTCTAATTGAAACATAATAAATATAGAAAATGAATACAGACATGCTGGATATTTCCTCTACAAATAGAGTTTGACTAATAGCAAAATGTAGTATTATTGACCAATCATTAAATGAACTGTTTTACTTAGACACTTTTAGTTTGTCTTGATAAATGCTGAAAGGAATTCTCTTCAATACACGTAATATTCTATGTTACTACTTTTTATTTTTCTAAACCTTAAAAATAACTAAGCTTACCAACATTATTGATATTAGTCAACACAAATCAGTATAATCACCTTTTAGCTATCATAGAGAGGTAGAAACAAGTAAATTAAAAAAAAGTGTCTCACAGGCAAAGACATACTCCATGGGTAGGCCTACCTATTTTAAAGAATTAGTTTTGGTAGCATAACTCGAGTGAAGTTGGAAACTTGGATAAGTAGTAGGCAAGTAGAAATCACTTTCTCCATTATCACTGAACAGTGTTTCTCCATTTGACAGTGTTTCAAATCTTAAACGTATTTCTCACTCGCATATTTAAGTGTCATGATTTTGTTAGTTTTTCTAATGAGAATAAAGTGTTTTGTCTCCAAATTTCATTGTTATGTGAGATTAGTGCTGTACCGAGTCTTTTGACCAGTACATTTTTGGTTTCTCTACTTTGGTTTTCCAGGCTGCCTGAGTTCACTCCTGCGCTGTCGACTTGTTACTTTTGTGGCTGTTGGCTCAATCCTTGGGTCTGTTCCATGGTTCCGGCCTTCAGTTGACCGGTTTGACGGTTTGCCTGGGTTTTGTGGTTAACTTTGTTTTTGAAATTTGTTAATGATGGAGTATCAGATGAGGGAGACAAAGGTAGTTGGACATTTGCCATCATTACGTGAAAAATAACAATCACGACGTTTCGATTTGGTAAAACCCAAACCTTTTTCAAGTGCTAACAACTAAATTACATCTACAAAAACATGTTATAAAACTACATTCTTAAACTAATAACTTATCTACTTTAATAATTATCTACATTTTAACCTAGATCCTAGAATGGGGTACAACAAAATGAACTTCTACTAAATATAAAAAATATTAACAGGGTTAAATTAATATAACCAATTAGGCGCTGTCAAGGTCACGATATCAACGAAAAATGTCAAGACACAATTAAAATTAATATTCAAATCAGACTGAAATAATATTACATTAACTAATCATAAATATATGGTACCTGAAAAACACTATTAATTTAAAATAACATTCAACATGCACAAAAAATGATATATATGCCTTGGAAGGACTGAGACTACTATTACAATTACATTTTAACCTGAAAAGACAACAATTATTAGGAATAAAACAATACAATAATCAAATATTACAAAAATGATGAAGTCTTACGACCCGCAGTGACGATGGCGTCTAGACGTCCTAGGCACGAAGTGAGGATGATACAATCCAAATGCAGTGTCTACGAAGTTCCCTCCAAGGTGATAAAGCACGGGGACTAGACAAACATACACACTTACACTTCACAACAACCATATACAGACTGACGAGGTCAGGGACGTACGCTCCGAGATCGCCAAAAATGCGGTGACTCAGGTACGGGGACGTAGACTCATGGGATGTTTAATTGTTGTAGGTGCAGGTGGTGTAGGATTCTGGTTAGATGATGTCATGAGTGTATTGAACTTTTTATCAAGTAAAGGAACCCACATGGGTCTAACTTCTATGCTACTTTGACTGATTACTTGTTCATTATTTAGTTTCATAAAGGCACCTTCGATGAATTTACGTTTAAAAAAATGTGGTTCCCTGTGAAGTATTTTAGTGTTATCCCAGTTAAATCTGTGTTCATTGTTCCAGGCATGTTCAGCTAATTTAGAATGTGTAGTGTCTCCTTTTTTAATGTTATTTTTGTGTTCTTTTAGCCTAACTTCCAGTGGTCTCTTTGTTTCCCCTATGTATTTTTCATTGCATTCACAAGTAATGCAATAAACTACAGTATTGTGCGAATTAATGGAATCATAGGATGTTTTAATGAAAAAACAGTTTATTTAGTAAAAAATTATATTTTGACAAAACTATAAAGGTAAACTTACATCATTCAGTAGGAAATATGTCCCCCTTTGGCAGCAATTACTGCTTTTACCCGTTTTGGCATAGATTCTATGAGTTTCTGGCAGTTGTCAGATATCCTTTCATCTCGATACCAAACCTGAATGACCGCTTCTATCATTTTTATTTTAGTGGTACAGTCGATTTTTTGCAGTCTAGCTTTGCAAATGGCCCATAAATTTTCAATGGGGTTGAGGTCGGGCGAATTACCGGGCCAATCTAAAACATTAATCTTCTTATTTTTGAAAAATGCCATCATTTCCTTTGATTTGTGACAGGGAGCAGAGTCCTGTTGAAGAATCGCTCCTCCTTGGGGTTGACATTTTTGGAGTTGTTTGTCCAAACACTTTTCCAACATGGATTTGTATTTTTGGCTGTTCATCATGCCTTCAATTGGCACCAAAGATCCAACCCCCATGTATGAAAAACATCCCCAAAACATTTTCTTGACTGGATGTTTTACGGTTTGATCAATATGAGATGGTGTAAGCTTTTCATTGTCAGACTTCCTGACGAATTTTGACCGCTGTCCCTGAACTATAAAGTAGGTTTCATCTGTAAATAGGACTTTTTTCCAGTCGCCCTGAGTATTTTTTTGCCCACAGTAGCCTTTGTTTCTTCATTCGTTCAGTTAGAAGCTGTTTTTTCTGTGGAGGAATTGCCCTTCTACCACTCTCCAAAAGTCTTTTACGAACAGTTGAGTCATGAATCACTATACCTGATGCTGCTAGATCTTGTTGTAGGTCTTGGCTTGATTTTCTCGGGTCCAATTTGCTCTTTCGAAGTAAAAATCTATCATCTGCTGGTGTTGTTTTTCTCTTTCTTCCACATTTTCCTAACCTTTTCACATCCACTGATCCCGTTTCTCGTTTACGCTTCACAATTTTGCTTACTACCCCCTGACTCACTCCACACGTTCTAGCAATCTCTCTTTGTGACATAGTAGTGTGTCCACTCAACGTGACAATCTTTTCAAGCTTCCTAGGCGTAATATCCATGTTGGAATAAAACTAAAACAAACTCACTAGTTACCAAAAACAACACAAAATAGTACAAAAACCCCAAAAACAACACAAACTTGGTAAGAAATGACTTAAAACACACTCAAACTAAAGGCAGAGAAAAGTAAGGTTATGTTTTCAATGCTTGGTCAGCTGTCAACTGTGTAGGTAGTGTTGCCAACTGTGAATATTGAAAAATTTCACAGTGATTCCATTAATTCACACAATACTGTACATTTTTGGAGGATTGCTCCTCATTCTTTGGTTTAGTTTTAGTTAAAGACTGTCTTAATGTGTTTTGTGTGTTGAATGATGTTCTGATTTTGTATTTCCTAGCAATGCGTCTGATTTTTTCTGAAAGGTTAGGCGTATATGGAATGGACATGAATGCTTTAGGCTTTTCTGTGTCAATGGGTGTTTGTTTGCGTTTTCTTATTTGTTTGCATTTGTTTATGAGAGACTGAGGGTAGCCATTGTTTATTAGATATTTGGAAACATTGTCTAGTTTAGTTTTGTCTGAGCATATGGCTCGGGCCCTATCAAAGAGAAAGAAGGCTACACCTTCTTTAACAGTTTGTGGGTGGTTAGAATTGAAATTGAGGTATTTGCCTGTGTGAGTTTGTTTTCTGTAGACTGATGTTTTTAGGCCATGTTTTGTTTTTTCTACATTTACATCCAAAAATGATAATTTATTGTTTATTTCTTTTTCCATGGTGAATTTAATGGTGGGTGAAACCTTGTTCAAGTGTTTTAAAAATTCTTCTAAATTAGGTTCACCGTGACTCCAGCAGACAAATGTGTCGTCCACGTACCTAAACCAAACCTTAGGTTTGAGATTTGAGGAAGCAATTGCTTGTTCCTCAAACTCTTCCATGTAGATATTGGTGAAAATAAGTGAAAGTGGGGAACCCATTGCCATACCATCATCCTGGCGGTATATTTGACCATCTATTTCAAAGTGATTACATTCAGTGCAAAGCTGTAAAAGTTCCATTTTTACGTGAATTGGCAGTTTGGTACGTTCTGAAAGTTTAGTGTCTTGGTTAAGCCTGTTTTCGATTATTCTTAGAGTTTCTTTTACCGGAATATTAGTGAACAAGTTAACTACATCAAAACTTACAAGAATGTCATTATTACAGGGTGTCCAGCAACAGGGAAAATAGGGAAAACCTGGAAAAGTCAGGGAATTTGAAATGACCTGGAAAAGTCAGGGGAAAATCAGGGAATTTGAAACAAAACCTGGAAAATCCTAACAAGAACAACAGTGAGTTGTGATTTGTAATAGTCACTGTATCCTTGGGTGCGCTACAAAAAAACCCTTTAGTTTGTTCAGTACTAAATGTTAAGTTTACATGCCATTTAATATTCTAACTTATGAAAAAGCTACTTAATTGCTTTGCTTATGCTTGTTCGACCTCATGCAACTAGTTTAATATCGCTAAAAGTTTAAAACTTACTGAAATAATTGTCTGATTAGTACTTGTTAAATAATCAGAATTTTTCGTGAGGTAGGAGCCAGAGAAAAAAGGATACCCTGGTCCTCCAGGTTGGGGGTTGGGCGTGGGGCCAACTACCCCACCCCATAAAAGAAAACACCAGTTCAGAAACGCCAAAAATTAGCCTCGGAAAAGGATGGATACACCGGACAAAGACCCAAGCTACGTCACAAGGAGATGACTTTTGGTACGTGGAATGTTAGAACGATGTTAGTTCCAGGCAAGTTAGACATTGTTATGGAAGAAATAGAGAAATATGACATAGATGTCCTCGCTGTCCAAGAAACCAGATGGCCATTTAACGGAAAACTGAATACAAAGAACTACACGTTATATTATAGCGGCAGTGATGAGGGAAATCATTATGCTGGAGCAGGAATAGCTGTAAAAAAGAAGTTATTTGAATCTGTGATAACATTTAACCCTATAAATGAAAGGCTGTGCTATATTAGATTTAAGGGAAAATTTCGAAACATATCTGTGATATCTTACTATGCCCCAACAGAGGAGGCAGACGATAATACCAAAGATGATTTCTATGATACCTTAGAACAAGTTATGTTAAACATTCCATCCTATGACTTAAAAATACTGATGGGGGGATGCAAATGCTAAAGTGGGAAATGAAGAAATTTGGAAGAAGTATATAGGTGGTAATAGTTTGCATGATAACATTAATGATGATGGAATGAGGCTTATTAGCTTTGCAAGTTCCAGGAACATGAAGATAATGTCGACAAAATTTCCCCAAAAAGACATTTACAAAAGTACATGGACATCTACCAATGGTCAAACGAAAAATCAAATAGACCACATACTGGTTGAAGACAGATATAAAAGTTGCATCACTGATGTGAGAAGTAGGAGAGGTGCAGAGTGCGGAACAGACCATACACTAGTCATAGCCAAAGTTAGACAAAAGTTATGTAAGGATATAAGAGAGAAACAAAGAGCCAAGCCCTTAGTAGATATTAGTAATCTGAAGAACCAACACATAAAAGCAAAGTTTGAATTAGAGCTAAAAAATAGATTTGAAATACTCAACAACATGGAAAAAGAAAATGAACAAATAGATATTAATGAGCGGTGGAACAAAATAAAAACTACGGTACAAACGACGATGAAAGAGGTAATAGGAACAAGAAAAGGATACAATAAGCCATGGTTCAATGAGGAGTGTAGAAATGCAATAGAAGAGAGGAAAAAGGCAAAACAGAAGTGGCTATTGAGTGAAACTCAAGAAAATAAAAACAATTACCAAAGACTAAACCAGGAAGTGAACAGGAGACTAAGAACTGCAAAAAGGAAGTTCTTGAGAGAACAATTGGAAAGAGCAGAAAAATATAGAACATGTAACAATGCTAAGGACTTCTATCGGACAGTACGTTTTTTTAAAAAAGGATTCACTCCAAACAGTTTTGGGATCAAAGATGCTCAAGGGAGAGTAACGTGCAATCAAGGAGAGTGCCTCAAAATATGGAAAGAATATTTTGAGAAACTCCTAAATGGGGAAACAAGCAATGATAGTGCGAATGAAACATATCAAAATGCACAACCATTCATTGAAGAACCGTCATTGGAAGAAGTAAAGGAAGCTATAGCGTCACTGAAGAATGGGAAGGCCCCAGGAGAAGATTGCATACCAATTGAAGCTTTAAAATGTGGAGGGAAGTCATTAAAGGAAGAGATTCATAAGCTCATTCTGAAAATTTGGAATGAAGAAAAATTACCAGATGAATGGAAGGTAGCGCTAATCGTACCAATTCATAAGAAAGGGGACAGACAGAACTGTAGCAACTATAGAGGAGTATCTCTCATTAATACTACATATAAAATTTTATCCAAAATCGTGAACAAGAGAGTAACAGAGTATGGAGAAGAAATGCTGGGTGATCATCAGACAGGATTCAGAAGAGGTAAATCAACCACAGACCAACTGTTCATCTTAAAACAAGTCATCTCAAAGTACTGGGAATTTGACAAAACCACACATATCCTTTTTGTTGACTTCAAAAAAGCGTATGACAGTATAAACCGTAAACATCTATGAGAAACACTTAAAGGATATGGAATACCAGAGAAATTAGTGAAGATGGCAGAGATTTGTATGGAAGAATCAAAATGTAAAGTAAAAATAAACAATGAATATTCAGAGACATTTGAAACAAACACTGGCGTAAGACAAGGAGATGGGTTATCACCTTTACTGTTCAATCTGGCAATTGAAAACGCACTAAAAAGAACAAAAAGTTTGAATGAGGGTCTGTGGATAGACGCAAAGATCAAATTATTGGCTTTTGCAGATGATGTAGCCTTATTAGCCGAAAACGAGGACGGTCTCAAACGTCTGGCTGAGGAGCTCATTACTCAAGCAAAAATAGTAGGCTTAGAAATCAATGAGGAAAAAACCAAATATCTTAAAATAGAACGGAATGCATTAAAAAGAGAGCAAGTTTTAGAAGTGAATCCATATAAATTCAATAGTTGTGAAAAATTCAAATACCTTGGTGTCACTATTGATCAACAAAATAAAGAAGCAACAGAAATTGAAACAAGGTTACTGAACGGAAATAGGTGCTATTGGGCCTTAGGAAAAATGTTGAAAATCAAAACCTTATCAAGAAGAACCAAAGAACAAATGTACAAGACAATTATAAGGCCCAGTAGACAGTATATGGCTCTGAGGTATTAGCCCAGTCAATAAAGGTTTTGTGTCGGAAGAAATTGGTGACAAGCAAAACTATATACCAATGGTTAGTACATAAAAAGATGTACATTTTCCCAAAAGTCCCCTAAAATCCCCCCGGTGCTTTCCCCCCCACCCCCCCTCAAAGTCAGGAATTGCAAGGTTTTACTAAAATGCGCCTATATCTGAAAGGGTTAAACCGATTAAGATAATCTATAGCTCGTTGTATTTCTTATTAAATTGTCTAAAATAAAGGTTCTTAACACTGTTGCGATAAATCAAATACTTTCTTTAAAATTTAATGATAAAGTATAAAATTTTGTGAATTGTTACACCGATTTTTCAGTTTTTCTGCCGTAGTTTTTTTAAACGCAGGAAAAATGAAAAATACTACCTTTAAGGATTGTAGAGCATGTCTTCCTGGACATTTCAATATAAACAAGTATAGGATTATGCTATGACCATGGGCATGGAGACGGCCAAACGAGACGAGTGCGCGAGCCATCGGCGGGCGACGCCATGCCGTCTAATAGCCGCGCGTTGTTATCTATTGAGGCTGTTTTAACTCATATTATTAAGGATTACGTAGTAGTATTTGATGCTATAATTGTTATTTATTAAAGTTATTGTAAATGAATTAACACTATACATACTTATTTTCAAAGCAATAATATATTTTAAATTAATACTGAGTAATACGAGTATTATTACGATTACTATATACATAATTGCAATATTATATTTTATCATTATTTTATATTTATAGTAATAGTAATATTATATATTACAAATAGTATACATAATAATTATGTATATTATTTTTTATGCCAGTTTTGGTTCGGGGGAGTCTTGCTCCTAACCCTTTTAAAGGGTTTTCCATCATCCATCACCTATGGACCCGCCGTGTCCCGGTCTGGCAGAAACCGACAGCTATGAATTCATAATAACTCTAAATTAATAATAAATTGATACATCAAGAGTAGTTGAATTCATAACATCACGGACCTCCCACCCTCCCTTATCTACTTCTCATAATAGACTTAATTAATATTTACACTATTTTATTTACATTAAAATATTGTCTTCAGTGTTTGTCGACTTTTTCTCATTTTCAATCAGTGTAATAAGGTAGTCTTTTTCTTGTGTTTCGCCTTGTTTTTGTTACTTTTGTTATGGAGACTTTGTTATGATAATGAATTCATTATTGTTCATCTTCGTCTTCGTCGACACTTGGTATATTATGGCAACTTAGTCCATTGCAATGCTCACACATTGATGAGCAATGCAAGCCTAGCTTGCGGCATCCACAATAGTTACCACATGCTTGTTTGCATGAACATGAGACCAGTTCTAAAAGATCTTTTGGTGCAAGCGGCTTCATACTTGTCACTGGATTGAGAACTTTTCCAGATTCTAGTTTCCAGCCCCATTCAGTTGGCAACAGCTTATTCCCCTTCCATCTTTGTACTTGGAGGTACACTCTAAGGATGTGTTGGTGGCAAGCTTCTGTTGTCGGGGTAGTCTGGCCAGATCAAAATTTGATCTTAAGGCCGCTTTCTTCGTCATCAGAGTGAATTTAAAGTACCGAGCTTCATTTAGGCTGGAATACCTATTCATCCCATACAGTCCAAGAACAAATTTCTCTCCTTTATTTAGCAACTGTTCTTTGATAGCATGACTGTTACTAAAAACCAGGGCCTGACTCTTAGCCTCAGAGGATGACTTTAACATGTCTATTCCCTTTAACTTCCCCAAACCATAAAAAGGTGAGGTTGTGTCGCATCCAGTTATTGTGTGTGCAAATAATAAGCCGTCTCGAATGTCATTTAGATTACGTACCAGTCTTTCCACATTATAAATGATAGGGTTATTCTGTCCAGCTTTGGGTTTAAAAAATACAGTTTATTATCAAGAGGAGCCAAAGCTACTAACATAACTAGCAGGTCTGTGTCTGTGCCAACAACAAAGACTTGTGTTTTCGATACACTTTCGCAAAGCCACATCAACAATGTCATAGTCAGCGTCCTCTTCAGCAGTGTGCGTCGTCAGGCCTCGCCTCTGCATCTCCATTGACACTGCATGCAACAATCTTTTTTTTATTCTTTTTGTTCCCCAGAAAGTTTTCTTTTAAAGTTGAACATCTCGTAGTCTCGTCAAATTGGATTTCACATGATGTTTTATGAGAAGCTCTTCTAAGTTGCTCTTCATTCTTGATTGTTGGGTGTTCTGGATAGCCGTCAAACACAACTGTCACATTTGTTCCGTATTTCGATACTACAAAGTCACAGTAATTATTTACAATCCCTCCATAGGTAGACTGTTCGGGCCATTTAACATTATGTATCAAGAATCCTCCATCAACAACATAGGACCCATCAGTTGTATCTGCATGGTCATCAATGCCACACTCGAAGATTTTCATTAATGAAGACTTCGTTCCCTTTCTAATTGATACATTATCAAAAATTGCAGGAGGTCTTGAAGCTAACTCAAAGCTCAGATAATGTTTTAGTTTAAGCGGACTGTCACATACGCATAGTATTCTATTAAATAGTTGCTGTGAATTAACTGTGACTTCTTGGGACCTAATTTTTACCTTTTTCTGTTTTGCCTGCGTTTTGACCTTGTCTTTCCTTTGTAGGTGAAGTTCACCAAAGTTTTGCCCATTCATTTTCTCCATAGGTGTGAGGCCTACGTCGAATGCTTGATCACAATTGACAGTTTCGTCAGAGACACAACCCGATGCTAATGAAATTAATTCTCCTGATAACTTGGTAAAGGGATTGTGAGCTTTAAGCCACTCTGTAAACTTGCCTAAGTCTATTTCATCTCTTCTTTTTCTTGACTCTCGGATTTCCACATGCTGTTCAGAAAAAACCAGTGAGGTTCCAAGGAACTCTTCTACAGCTTCGTGGACTTTCAAAAAGTAAGGTGTTCCATGTACCCACTTTTGGAGCGTGCTTTCTGTTATGCCTCGCCCATGTGTTAGTCCACCAACATACTTCATTGGACGCATCAAACTTTGTTCAATGCACATATCTGTCCATGTACCAGACCACAACCTTTCGCCTCGCCTCACAGTAAACATCCCTTTCTTTGTAAACAATTCAAATTCCTTCTCTGTTAAATGTGATTTAATATCAGACATTTTCTGTACATACAGATGTGCTGATTTAGCATAAGGCAAGTGGCCGGCTGCATGGAAAAACTGCACTGGTGATCCAAATAGTGACTAGTAATTTTTTTTATTATCAAAATTACAACAAAACCAACGTGATATTGTGATTTCTCTTGAAATATCATGCATTTTTATACCAAATTTCACAAAAATCGGTCAACTTATAATCATATTTTTTGTATGCTTCTTTCATTAAATGACATTACAGTGTTGATTACTATTAGCGAAAATTACTTGTCGCTATTGGGATCACCAGCTTTTATAAATTATAAATAGCCTCAATAGATACGTGCGGCGTGGCGTTGCCCGCCGATGGCTCGCGCACTCGTCTCGTTTGGCCGTCTCCCTGCCCATGGTTATAGCATAATCCTATACTTGTTTATATTGAAATGTTCAAGAAGACATGCTCTACAATCTTTAAAGAAAGTGTTTTTAATTTTTCCTGTGTTTAAAAAAACTACGACAGAAAAACTGAAAAACCGGTGTAAGGATTCGCAAAATTTTATACTTTATCATTAAATTTTGAAGAAAGTATTTGATTTATCGCAACAATGTTAAGAACCTTTATTTTAGACAATTTAATAAAAAATACAACGAGCTATAGATTATCTTAATCGGTTTAACCCTTTCAGATATAGGCACATTTTAGTAAAACCTTGCAATTCCTGACTTTGAGGGGGGGTGGGGGAGAAAGCACCGGGGGAATTTTAGGGGACTTTTAGGAAAATGTACATCTTTTTGTGTACTAACCAGTGGTATATAGTTTTGCTTGTCACTAATTTGTTCCGACATTGGTCGTTTTTAATAATAATAATAATAATAATAATGGCTTTATTGTACAAAAGTGTTTTATACAATTGGCGAACTTAGGACTAATAAGTCCTCTCTTACAGTTAACCCTTTTATGTTAAAATAGTAATATAACAAAGCCTAAAACATGAAATACAGAACTAAACTAAAGAAAAATAATAATAATAACATTACAAAGAAGCAAATAATATAAACTAAATCAACTACTAACATATTATCAACTTTACCATTCTCTCACTCATACACTCGTTCGACCCTAATCCCAGACCCCATCCCCAGCTACCATCACAGACTCATCCGTTCAAAAAGAAAGGTTTTCAATGATGCTGTGAACCGAGCCCGACTGTCATATCTCTTTAAATATGGAGAAAGTTTATTCCATTCTCTGCAGGCAGTTACTGAAAATGAATTTGTGTAGAAAGATGTTCTATGAAGAGGAATACGTAATATTGACGAGGCTGAGCGTGTCTCCTTTGCACCAATTTTTGAGTTATATTGAAAGTTTTGAGAGAGGTATTTCGGATTCCCATCATTAAGTACTAAAAACAAAATACTCAATATTTTTAATAATCTAAGGTCGGCCAATTTAAGAATGGAATTTTGAATATAGTATTGAGAGATATGATCATCATATTTTAAATTAAAAATAAATCTAATACAATAATTTTGACAAACCTGAAGTTTATTAGCCAAAGCCACAGTCATGTCATTGTACACAGAGTTGCAATAGATGAAATGTGGAAAGATAAGTGCTTTTACAAGACGAAGCTTTATTTTTACTGGGAGAAAGTATTGAAGTTGTTTGAGGGAATGGATAGAACCAAAAGCCTTTTTACAAACACTAAGCACTTCTTCTTCCCAAGTCATATTCTGGTTAAAAATAACACCTAAATTTTTAACTGAGGTACAGAAAGGCAGAGGGTTGCCATTGACTAGAATTTGTTTGATGTTGTTTATACTGAATTTGGTGTGAAGGTGAGAAGAACAAATAATAATGGGCTGTGTTTTATCCTCATTAAGTTTAAGGCCATGATTTTTTATCCATTTGACTAAATTTTCAATATCTAGGTTAATACAAGTTATTGTTTCGTTTAAGGTACTAATACAGGAGTGAGCATAGATTTGCAAATCGTCAGCATACATGTGATGTTTTGTGAAGGATAAGACTGAGCTAATATCGTTAATATATAGGGAAAATAGCAGTGGACCCAAAATCGAGCCTTGAGGAACACCAGATGAAACAGATTTGAAAATTGAAGTTCTATCGCCCACACGCACACACTGCTGACGATCAGCTAAGTAAGATCTAATCCAACATATGCTGCTATCTGAAAAGCCTAAATTCTGGAGTTTAACCAGAAGAAGGGAGTGATCCACGCAGTCAAATGCCTTAGAAAAATCAAACAAAGTTAAGACTGTACATTTTCTAAGATCCATGGCTCTTCGAATGTCATCTGTGACACAGAGAAGAGCTGTTTCTGTACTATGGCTGGAACGAAACCCTGATTGATATGTATTAAGAATATTATTATTATTCAGAAATGTGTTTATTTGTAAATGGACGATCTTTTCCAGGCATTTAGAAATGGTGGGCAAAATACTAATTGGCCTGTAATGTTTGGCTTCTGATGGTACAGGTACTTTGTTTAATGGGAGAACAAGGGCATGTTTCCATAAGCTAGGAAAAGTAGTTGTGGCCAATGACTTATTGAATATAGCAGTAATGACAGGAAGAACAGCAAAGAGTATTTTTTTTATCATCTTAATCGAAATACCATCCACTCCTGTTGCATTACTGGTAACTTTACGAAAAGCCCTTAGAGTATCAATTTCAAGGACATGTTTAAAAGAGAATCTTTCAAAAGGTAAAGGTGGATTGGGTTGGTTAGATAGTTCCTCTATATATGATTTAACAATGTCTTGGTCGTTTGGAATGGAAGATGAAATAAAAAATTCATTTAGATCATTTAAAGGAATATTGACTGGAAGGGTGGTTTTTTGTTTCCCACAACCAAGACTTTTTATATTTCTCCACATGGAGGCTGATGAAATTCCTCGATCTGGAAATAAGTTATGTATATATCGCAGCTTAGCATTGCGAAGCTCCTGCTTAACTTTGTTACGTAAAAGTCGATACTGTAACATAAGTTCTGGGTCTCTTGATCTTTTAGCTCTACGGTATATAGCATCCCGTTTACTCATCTGAGATCGGATTTCATTGGTAAGCCAGGGTATGGAACGTTTTTTAGATATTCTCTTTGTGGTTAAAGGGGCGTGTTTGTTGTAGAGATCCAAAATCCAATAGTTGAATTGGGACAACATTTCATCAACCGTTGGTAGTCCGGTAATAGTTTGCCAAGGGATACGTGCAAGATCTGTAAAAAACAGATGTTCGTCAATGTTTTTGAAATCTCTATATGTAATAAAGTTTGCCTTTTGTCTCAATTGTTTGATAGGTATGACACAGAAAACTAGATCATGGCATGATATTCCTGGGATTGGAAGTTGCCCATGGCGAATGACTTCAGATGGATCACTAACGACCAATAGGTCGAGCAGAGTGTGAGAATCAGCAGTATGGTGTGTGGCGTCCATAGGAAGAATAGTCATGCTACAAGATTCAAACATTGTAGTCAAATGTCTATATTCATAATTGGGTTTAGTCATAAGAAGATTAATGTTAAAATCGCCCATAACCAAGACATGAGCGTAGTTTGGCATAAGGTGCAGGAGAGCATTTTCAAATTCAGTTAACAGTCCCGTCCTGGGCGGCCGATAACAAATTCCCAGGAGAAGCTTTTCTTTACTAATAGAGGTTATTTCAACAAAAATATATTCAGGTTTGGCAGAGTAATCAGGTGGTGAGGTAAGTAATACGTTAGCTTTTAACCCATCCCTAACATAAAGTGCAACTCCACCTCCCGTTTTGTTCACTCTGTCATTTCGAATTAAAATATACCCTGGTATTTCAACTTCGTATGAGTCCAAACTAGGCTTAAGCCAAGTTTCTGAAACACCAATTAAGTCTAAATTTGAATGATCAAAAATTGCTCTAACCTCATCAATATGACACAGCAAGGATTGTGCATTAAAATGACAGGACTTAAGAGATTTGTGGTAGGGAGCAAGATAAGAGACGAGAAGGTCAGCGGTGTTTGGAAGATTAGACGAGCAATCGTGCTCGGCGTCACAGTCGGCAACAAGTACAGCCACTACGAAACCATGAGTCCGTGAGCCAGCCGCGGACAAGGGCCAGAGGATGACAGGTCGACATACACACACTCACACATACCGAAATTTACAACTATAGACATTGATTTAAAATTATAACAAAAAACGGAACGTGATGGCTCCTACGAACTATCATAAAAAACAAAACTATTTCTGAGGAATTTAGCAATCGTTTGTGCATTAAGTGCCATATGCGAATAATAAATTATTATTTATGACTTGATCTGAAATTAAAATAACAATAACGATACTATCACAAACATTAATTAATTAAATAATTATGAATTAACTATTATGAGTGCATCTAAATTATTATAATTATATTCCTGCAATATAATATAAATATATACAAAAAACCGAATAAACAAAAATTGAAGATGACAAACTAAGACTAATTAATAAAAGTAAGTGAAACCCTACAATGTGTTCCCACATATACTCACTATAAACCCCTGATAATGAAGTAAATCTCTACGTTTTGACACACGCAAATACACTACCAGAAAGGTAATACACACTTCAATGACTGTTAATTAACTTACACTATTAAATTATCATCAGTTATCTGAAAAATTCAGAAATTTTAACGAAATAATTAATTTTAAAAAAAATAATAAATATTGTACTCCCATTTAAAAATAAAATAAACACCATTAAACTTCCAGATAACATTCTATGTACTAGGCACAAACATAATAAAAGAGATAGTCAAATTTATTATAATAACCATATAAAAAGCAAATAAAAATAAATTAAAATATTTAGAACTACAATTACACCTCATTTATTTGTAAGAATGTAACAAGTATTTTGTTTACTATGTAAATGTAAGTCAATAGAAATATAGCATCATAAATAATTTTCTAACCAAGGGTCAAGTATGCTTAATTTCAAAGAAAACAAAAAACAAACAAAGAAAAACTATTATTCCAAAACATAATTAAGATATCAATATAAAACGAACAGTTCATATTTACTTCAGATCTTCCAGTCTGACAGCGGTGTGGATAGTTCTGCCGTTACCCTCGCCAGTCACCCACTTCACCCGGCCATCGTCAGTCCATGTGCATCGCAGTCCATACTTTTTTACGGCGGCCTGGAACACTTCCAGGTTTTTGTGTCTTTATTGACTGGGCTATATGGACAATGAGCAAGAAAACAGAAAGGCGATTAGTAACCTTTGAAAATAAAGTATTAAGAGCAATATATGGGCCAGTGAAAGAAGAAGAACAATGGAGAATAAGGAAAAATCAGGAACTTAGAGAATTGTTTAAGGAAGCAGACATAGTAGCAGAATGAAAATCAAGACGACTCAGATGGGCAGGCCATGTAAACAAAAGGGAGGAGGAATCTGTATTGAGAAGAG
The DNA here is from genome assembly GCA_035578905.1 of Stictocephala bisonia. Taxonomy (NCBI): domain Eukaryota; kingdom Metazoa; phylum Arthropoda; class Insecta; order Hemiptera; family Membracidae; genus Stictocephala; species Stictocephala bisonia. The sequence goes on from JAQJVL010000003.1 coordinate 10,291,950, forward strand.
TAATGGAAGGAAGATCAGCAGGAAGAAGACCTTTGGGTCGACCAAGGCTGAGATGGAAAGATCAGGTGCAAAGGGATATGCGGAAAATGGGAGTGGAAGAAGAGATGATGCAAGACAGGAGGAAGTGGAGGCAAATTGTTGGCGAGGCCAAAAACCTTTTACGGTTTGAGTGGCCAACTAAATAAGTAAGTAAGTACTTGTTAAATAAGTCATAGACCTAAAATTTATGCTGGTTTTGGGGAAATTATAATATAGCGCCGTTTTTCAGGGCATTGACAATTGTCATAATTTAACAATAGAATAAAAGGTATGTTTGTTTTTTACTCAAGGCTAATTATAAATATTTTTTAAATTCTACCTCTACTTTTATAAAATAGTTTAAAAAGAATAGTTATTGTAGGTAATGGTTTTGAATGTAATTATTACGGCTATTAATAAAAATATATGTTTGAAATATTGATATTTCGGTAATTACTAACTGTAATTGACTGTAAATAACATAATGTATGTACATGATAGTACATAATATTACTATTAAGTTAAATAGACGTGTACCTATGTAACTATGTCGATTTGGGGTCAGGGAAATTTAGTATGAAATCACGGATGGGTCAAGGAAAAGTCAGGGAATTTGTTTAAGGAGTATTACTGGACACCCTGTATTATTTATGGTCATGGTTTTTGTCATTTCAGTGAATTCTTTTGAATTCTTTACGTGTGATGTTGTGTTGTTAGCCAAAGGAGTGATTATTGGAAGGAGAAACTTGCATAATTCACGGGAAGGAGAATCTCTGGAGCTGACAATAGGTCGTAAGGGAATGTTAAGTTTGTGAGTTTTGGGTAGGCCATACATGTGTGGTGTTTTGGAGTGATGTGGTGTTAGCCTACTACGTAATTTATCGGGCATGTATTTTTTTGTGTTTTCTAAGGGTTTGTTCAATTTTCCTTTCAAAGGATTTAGTTGGGTCTCTATTTAGTACTGTGTATTTTCCATCTTTAAGAGTTTCTTGAATTTTGTGTTCGTATGTAGTTTTATCTAATATGACTGTGGCATTTCCTTTATCTGCAGGTAAAATTGTTATGTCCTGTTCACTTTTGAGGGCCTTTAGAGCGTTGAGTTCAGTTTTACAGAGGTTAGGTTTGGTGGGTTGGATTTTCTTTAGGGCGATACTGGCCTCATACCTGAACTGATCGGCATCCTCCTCAGGTAGCTGTTGAGCAGCCGATTCAATTCCAGTAATGAAATCCAGCACGTTAGGTCTTTTAGTAACAACAGAAAAATTTAGCCCTTTAGATAGTACATCAGTTTCTTCTTTAGTTAGTGTTTTGCTGGAGATATTAACTATATTATTCATCTGTGATGTTCGGTGAATTCCATTTTGTGAGTCAAGGTTCAAAGAATTTGTAGGTGTGTTAGATGAGTAGGTTTGTTTGAGAGCATTAAACTTTTTAATATTGTTTTGCTTAGTTTTTATGTCTGTTTGATGTGCTGTGGCATTTATGCAAGAAAGTATTTTTTCCCAATCATTTCCTAATATGTCCTTAAGGTGTTGTGTGTTTATTTCTATTTGATTCTTTAAAGAGGATTTCTTTCTAATGTTATCTTTAAGTACTTCAATCAAAAGTTTGTTACCAGCTGCGAGAGTGATAGTTTTTGCCCTACGTGTTTTACATGGTGTTTTAAGCTGCAATCCTTTAGGTATTATGCCTTCATTTTTGCATTTCGTGAGGTAGGTTACATGATTAGAAACTTTAGCTAATTTAGTTTTTAATCTTTCTAAAGACTTGATTTTTGATCTCGTTCCGGGTCCATACCGTGAGTCAACTTTGTTTTTGAAATTTGTTAATGATGGAGTATCAGATGAGGGAGACAAAGGTAGTTGGACATTTGCCATCATTATGTGAAAAATAACAATCACGACGTTTCGATTTGGTAAAACCCAAACCTTTTTCAAGTGCTAACAACTAAATTACATCTACACAAACATGTTATAAAACTACATTCTTAAACTAATAACTTATCTACTTTAATAATAATTATCTACATTTTAACCTAGATCCTAGAATGGGGTACAACAAAATGAACTTCTACTAAATATAAAAATATTAACAGGGTTAAATTAATACAACCAATTAGGCGCTGTCAAGGTCACGATATCAACGAAAAATGTAAAAACACAATTAAAATTAATATTCAAATCAGACTGAAATAATATTACATTAACTAATCATAAATATATGGTACCTGAAAAACACTATTAATTTAAAATAACATTCAACATGCACAAAAAATGATATATATGCCTTGGAAAAAATATTGTTCTTGGAAAAAACAAACAACGTCGTGATTGTTATTTTTCACGTAATGATGGCAAATGTCCAACTACCTTTGTCTCCCTCATCTTTTGTGGTTAGTTTCGCCTTCGTGCTAACATCACGAGAGGGTAGAAAGACAAATTTAACTCCAGAGTCCTCGAGTTTGGACGTTTGACCCTCAGCCTTCTGCCGCTCTTCTGCCATTTCTACTGTACTAGCCTGGCCTGGGACCATGTTATAGAACCAATTGGCGCCTCCACTTCCCTCTTTACAGCTCATGAGAGTCTTCAGTCCTCAGGTCTGTGCGTTCTATTTTATTCCTGGCGGCTGAGCTGGGGGATGAACATTTTTTAATAATAGGCCTAGGCCAAGGAAGAAAAGGGTCAAGAATGTTTATAAACTCAATACTTCACCACAGCCAAATAATTTAATAGGGCCTATTTATTATTTAACCCTTTAACAGCTGAGTTTTTGATCAGCTGTAGGACCCCCCAGACCAGGTTTGTTAAAGGAAAAATAGGTCTTAAAACATAGGTATTTAGGTATTTGTTTGACAACATAGGTTGATAGGTATTTAAACAATGTTTGTATTTAAACCTTGAATAAATAAATAAAGTATTTTATTTAAATCTTAATTTTGTATGTTTTGAAGAGTGAAAGTTACCATATTTTATAAAAATAAACTTTACTTTTTAGGTACTTTTTTATGTAATAAAGCAATAAAATACAATAAAACAATAAAAACATATTTATTTTTAAAATGAACATACAGTAAGAGTACTTATAAAATGGTTGTTTGTAATGTTACGAAACATTATATTCACTAAAAATCCAATTTTATTTGATAAACTTACTCTAAAATTGACGGAAGGTGTGGTATTCATTCATACAAGGATGGACGCAAAGAAAGACGTCACATTCCCTACACATGAATTGTGTGTCCTTCCTCCATTTTGGCTTCAGTTTCGAATTACCATACACATGGCAATATCTTCGAGGTTTGTAATTTTTTGGAGTGGGTGGTATGGGCAGTTAGAAATGTCTCTGGGTGAGTCTAAGGGGTGTTTCTCCATTCGAAGGACGACCACCTTTTGGATGTCATTGGAAGGCCTAAGTATGTCACTGGTTTGGTCAAACCTTCCAATAGGCCTAAAAGTTACATTTTTGTTATTTATACTTATACCTTCATCAAATATATCGGGCATGCCCTCACTTGTAGGTCCATCTCCAGACGGGCCTGGAATAACGTTTTTATTTACTTCATTTATTGAACTGTTCACTGTTGAAGAAGAAATGTCTGAAATAAAATCACTTTCACTGTTATCTGATAGTTCACTTAAATCACCACGACTAAAATACTCGTGGATTTTATCAACACACAATTCACATTTCGACATTTCACTTTGTTTACATTCAGCTACAATGCATTGGCGGCAAACAGCACAACAGAATTCGTGTCAGCTGGCACGACTCAGAAATTAAATGCACGCAGTGATGTAACCACCCTGAGTCAGATGCAAAATAGACTACGAGAAAGGCCGAAGTTTCCCAAATAGTTCCGTACCAAACACGAAGTAATACGATCGTCTGACACCACAGCGCCTGGAAATACGATCCCTATATTCGGGCTCGCGTATATGCAAGCATGGCCCTCGGGCGGGACATTACGTTGCTCGCATATTTGCGAGCGTGGTCGGTAAGAGGTTAAAGATGTTATATATAAATATAAAAAAATATATATATATATTTTGAGAAATTTGTTATTGCTGTTAAATATTATTGAATTTGTTATTCTGTCATATCTAAATATTTATCGCCTGTTTTTAAATTTTATATTTTTTGTTAATTGTTAAATTATTGAATTATTTATATCTGTTATTTTATACCTAGTTATTAAGTTTGTGTATCTATTTTTTGATGTAGCGTTTTTTGTTGAATATTTCATGATAAGTCGGCACCATGCTGTATTTTCTTTTTAATTGATTAGTTTTTAAACATTTCACCAAAAAGGTTTTTACTTTTCTTCAATTCGGAGCTGCCCAGGGATTCCGGCTGACTCTCTGGCCTCGGTGGAATCGTGGGATATGAACTAAATTGACGGTTTTGTTCAAATTTCTAAATTTTCAATGTAAATTCTAAAAAATGTTGTCTTTCTAGTAAATCTGCAGATAGGCACATGTGTTGTTGTATTTGACGTTTACCACATTTGTTTCGTATTTTATTTTGTGTATAATTTTGTAATTCTTGCTTTGTGTTTGTTTCTCTTGCTATTGTGTAATTTCTGAGATTGTGGCCTTCTGCCGGATTGTCGAAATAATTTAATTATTTTGTAATAAATATTTTTTTTTTCGCTCAGCTGCCGAGTTGTGATTTAACCCTCCGACTGCCGCCTGTGATCCTATCGCTTGTCTCGTTTTGAGTCATCCCCTGGTATGGCACTACTTCCAGTTTGGTGGGGGATGGGTCTCAGTGCTAATCAGCGTTTCAATAGTAATTTTCTACAACAAACTCTCATAATTATCTTAGTTTAAAATTGCATTATCTGTCAAACACGTACTTACCGTGTAGTTTGCTCTTTGCTGACTTTCGTTCCTAGTTATATCTAGACATTGCATGGCATAGATTACCTCATTACCCATGACATAGAGATACAAATAGCATCCAGCCATACAATTATAGGGCTCCTTTTGTCCCATGAAAGCTTGTCTGTTCACTACTGTCTTTTCTGGTTTTATGCCTCCGTCATCACACGTTATTGTAATTCTGTTGCTAAAATTGTGCATGCTGTTTGACTTGTTATCAATAATACTTAGTGTTATACTGTCATTCTCAGTGGTGGATTGAGTAGCTGCAGAGTGGTAGTTGTCACTGGTGTTCTATCCATTCTCTGGTCGTTCTATGATCTGTAATTTTCATTGAAGTTCTGCCTTGATCTAAATTTGATATCTTTCATTCCCTCATAACTATTATTAAGGATGGCATCAATTATTGATGATAAGGAGGTGTGCACTATTTGTTGTAAAAAAGTGATTAATGAGAGCGTTGAATGCGAATCCCTTTGTAAACTTTGTTTCCACAATGATTGCGTTAAATTATCCGCCCTTGATTACAAAAAGATTGCTGATGACACAGTCAAAATGTGGTCCTGTGGACGCATGGATTTTGCTACACCCCAACCTGGTGTAGCACAATCCATGCTATTACGCTCGATACCATACCAAAAAAGCTGGATTCTCTTGCTACCAAAGATGACTTAAAAGCAATATCGGATGATTTTACTGACTTAAAACGTGAAGTATCCAACATATCACAGATCGTAAATAACCTTGAGCCTAGGTTAACAAATGCTGAAGCCCAAATTGTTTCGTTAAGTAACGATATTTCTCCTTTGAAATCAGCATACAAGTTAGGAGAGAAATAAGTATCAGGTTTGTCAATTAGCTGAAAATCAAACCAACACTACATGGTTCGGATTCCATGTAAAGCTGTAGGTCTCTTAGTTGCCCTGGCTATTGGGCTTTTAATAAATTGCCCTTTCTGAGGAACAGTTGAACTCAGTTAGTAACAGACTACACTCATCTACATTCATCCTATACTCATATCATCATTTATATTCATCTTAAAATACACACAACGTTGTGTCGGCTACTCATATGTAAGAATGTCTAGAAGAGCCCAACAATATTGTTTGGGTTTTGTCCTCATTGAGGTTCAAGCCATGCTTGACAGCCCAATTTGTGATGGACTGGATATCACAGTTAAGGTTATAGTTATAGCAATAGGCAAGGCTTTCAGAGTGAAGTGAGTATAGAATTGTAGGTCATCAGTGTATAAGTGAAATTTGGTATTAACATAACAGTAGTAACATTTAATGTAAAGTAAGAATAAGAGTGGCCCAAGCACAGAACCCTGGAGCACACCTCTAGTTCCCAGTCAGATTGTCTGTTGTTTGCCTTTACACACTGCCGACAACCAGTCAATTAAGACCTGACCCAGTCAATACAACCGTCAGAAAAACCACCGGGGAGCATTTTATGAAGATGAGGATAGTAAACACAGTCGAAAGCTTTAGAGAAATAAAATAGGGTCAAGATGGTAAGTGGGACTTGTCAATGGCAGAGTGAATATCATCAGTAATTTTAAGAAGGGCAGTATTGAATCTTGAACAGAATCCAGATTGAAATTTTTGACAACAATCCAGCACTCTCCATAAAATGATGACATCTGACGATGGACTAACCTTTGGAGGCATTTTGACAATGCTGGCTAAATACTGATAGGTCTGAAATCTGAAGCAACTTGAGGTGACGAAACTTTTGTAGAGAGCGCACAGTGGCAGATTTACACTTAGACGGGAGGGAAGGTAGATGTAGTTAAGGATTTATTGAAAATTGCTGTAATCACAGTCAGTATAGCTGGAAATAAAAGTTTGAGAAGTTTAATGAGGATTTTATCAGTTACAACTGCGTTGCTAGTCATACTCATCAAAGCATCAAGCATATCAGCCTGTCACCAGAGTGAAGAGGAACTGAGGGCAATAAAGAGGAGCGGAATTCAGCTCTCTAACTAAGTCACGAGCTCTGGACAGATCGATTGGAATGTTAGTGAATATTTGTTTTTGACATTAAGATCAAGGGAAACAGGTTTGGCACTATTGGTCCCTGACCTTTAGGTCTAGACCGCAAGCCTTTAGTACATATAGCCCCAGAGAAAGATCTTCAATATAATGCAACTTGGCATTGCAAAATTGTTCCTGAGTCTTATCCTCAGTCTTTCATACTCTCTCCAATCATCAGACGGCGTTCTTTTAGTCTTACGAAAAGCAATGTCTCGTATTCTCTGCAGTTGACGTAAATAGTCATTGATCCATGGGGCTGATTTCTTGGTGAACCTCTTAGTGATCAAGGGAGCATGCTTATCAAGGAGACAAATTATGAAATTGTTGAACATGTTAACCATAATATTGACATCAGGAGCGTGGATTATATCATGCCAAGGCATTAGGAGTGCATCAGCCAAAAGTGTGTCAGAGTCTATATCATTGAGTCTCCTACATGAGATGAATTTGGGTTCACATTTAGGGTTGGTCAGACGATATGCACAAAATATTAAATCGTGTCTTGACAGGCCAAGGGTAGGGTGCTGACCATAGTGTACGACATGGGACAGGTCAGAAACAGCCATGACGTCCAGCCAGGTGTCAGTAGTAGCAGTGTGATGAGTTGCTTGGAAAGGCAGTATAGTCGTCATGTTACAAGAGTGAAACATTCTTGTTAAGTAAGTCTGATCGTAAGTAGCAGGGCCCAAAAGGCCTGAGTTAAAGTTCCCAGTTACAATGACACGACTGTAACAAGCCATAAGATCAAGAAGAATGGATTCAAATTCATCAAGAAAGCAAAGATTAGATGCCCTATAGCAAACAGAAATTAAAACATGTATATTATTAACATAAACATGTACAAACCTGGTGGTGTCAGAGGAGTACAGTATTGTAGTGGGTAAATTAGATTTGACAAAAGCCGCAACTCTTCCGCCACCTATGGACAGACGATCATTACGATAAAGAGTATATCCAGACAGATAAATACTTTTATGTGATAGATTCGGAAATTAGAACTATTTCCAAGTCTAGAAGTGGAAAATTACAAAATTAAACAAAATTTGTCTATTTGACCAAGAAAAGTGCAGTGATCTGATTGCAAAGTTGAGGGGGGGAGGAAGAGTTAAAGACACCAACACGGGGTCACCTGACGGCCATGCATTTGAGTAACCAGCAACAACAGCAGCATAGCACAGTGACGGCAACCACAATTATTCATTAAAGAAATTAACAAAATTAAACAAAACTACTTCAAATTAAATAAAAGAAATTTTAAGTTGTTATGGTTTACTATTACAATAAATTAAACAGAGCTAACTTCTTCCAGATTAAACAAAGGTATTTTTAGAAATTTACAAAATAAAAACAAACCTAACTTCTACATAAACAAATAAAATAAATTTTATGTTACAAAAATTTACAAAATTAGGAAATTTAACGTGTACAAAATTAAATAAAAGAACAATCTTACTGAGTGGGAAGTCAAGTCGACGCCACTTCCAGGTCTGATAACTTGGTCAGGTCGCCATGCAGCGCTTCCCGGTGCCATAGACGTCCAGGTGCTGGTCCGCCCGTACCGCTCGACTGCCTTCCTGTAGATATCTTGTTTTCAAGCTGTCAGGTCCTCATGTATGGTGATGCTACTTTGTTTCAGTCGCTTCTTCGAGTTGAACACCAGCCGCCTGTCTCGTTAGCTGATAAACTTGACGATGATGGAAGGATGCTGCGGCCTCCCACCTGTGGCTGGACCCGGCGGCTTGCAGAGAGCTGTGAATGGCAGCTCCAGGCCAAGGTGGTCACAACATAGCTGCATCACTGAAGAATCTTAGACTGTTTCAATGCTGATATTAATCCAACTCGTCCATTTTACTGATCAGGTCACACTCCAGCTGCAAGACTGTTGCTCAACTTAGTCATCTCCTCTCGCATATTCCTCAATTCCACCAGGACAGGCATGATGGTAGCGGATACTGCTCTCTCCGACTGCCTTCAGCTCCACTGATATTTTGGCGATTAAGGTCTCAGTCAGTCATAGATCCACTACCAAGGTGTTTATTCACTAGTGACTCTATGGTCGCAGGGTCAACGGGCGGAGGATTGCTGGTATTCAGCATTATCGCAGTACTGGTGGAGATTTGCGAGGTGTCAGACAACGAGCGGCTCACTAATGGCCACGTATAGTACCCAGAAAGGCCATGAATACTGTATTTGAGTAAGTGGGCAGAATGGGCATGAATACTGTATATGAGTTGGTGAGCAGAATGGGCATCATACTGTAAGTGAGTGAAAGTGGAATGAGTGAGTTATGTGTACAAGATACTGACTGAGGTTTAAGACTCAGGTACAAAGTATGCACCTGATTTTCATATTCAAACATGAATTCATGCAAATTTGTATAAAATTTAAGACTAAATTTGCAACTTATGGTTTGTATTGCAAATCTAGAGTTAATGATAGATTAATTAACTAATTATGCTAAATGTTATTGATTCATATACTGTTAATTTATTTTGCAGTGTTATTTGCCATTGGAAATTCCTTTGTAAGTATTCATTTTGCCATTGGTTGCAGTATTAGGACTCAATGAAGGTGTTCAGATAGTGTCTAAACTAGACAGAGCCCATCAGTTGCGCACCTTTCATGTAGAAGGTTGCTTCGGTCGGAAAACAACAACTTTTTTTACTGATGGAATGGTTGTTGAAAGATCAAAGTTCAAACATGTTTCTCGCCCCTGGATGGACAAATACCTGGCCTCTGTTCAAGCTGCCCATCAGAAGTCCATGTTTGAGTGAGTATTTACGTAGTTTTAATTTTGATTTGTTTAAAAATAATACAACATCATTTTAATACATTAAAAGTTAAAAGAAGTTAAAGTTGGGGCTAAGAAGACCTCTCTAACACTTAACCTGGGGACCAACGGCTTTAGGTGAATTCCCAACCACGGGAGCGGCAGGGTAAAAACTGTTAGTGGTCATATCGGGAATCGAACCCAGACCGATTGTGTGACAAGCCAATGCCTTAGCCCCTTAGCTACAGCTGCTCCTATTAATATGTGTATGACTGAAATTCCTAGTAGGCTTGTTGATATTACCATACAGTGGACTGTAATTTCCACCTAAGAATTATCTATTTGTTTAACACTTTCACCACAATACCTTGTTTGTAATAAAAAATATTTCTTCAAAAAACTACGGTATGAGCCACTGGTGGTACATGACGAACTTTTCAACATCCCGGCATGAGCCACCTGTGGCGCACACTTCAATGGCAACAATACTTGTTCTAAACTGCAGCCGGGTTTTATTTGAGTGTTGTATATATATTAAACGTGTCTTATAGTAATTATGGACCATATATGTCCACCGGAGGCGCACGTTTCAGTGAATTATTACTACGATTTGCAAAATGTACAAACAAGGTTTTGCATTGTAGTTAAAACAAGGATTTTATTTTATGATAGTCTGATAAAATAACAAGATTTTAATACATTTTCTTAAAACAGTCAAGGCACATTGTAGGATTCCCATCACAAACATTGCAAAATATTTTTTTCAGGCACACTCCATTTTTTTTACTATCATTCAACAAACGCATGTATAATGATCATATAAAATGTATATTGTATAAACATTACTGAATATTTGAATTGTTGACCATGAAAACATAGTCGTTTTTTAGCATAGTGCTCTAGAAAAAACTACTATTTGATTGTTCAGAGATTTGTAGTGTGTACCACCGGTGGCCAGGGCCGTATTTCCAATAAGGCCGAGTAGGCCGTGGCCTAGGGCGGCAAATTTCCATTTAACATTGATATAAAAATAAATTTATAAATGTAAAATGTGAATAGAAAACCCCGAAAATATAAACATCAATAAGCTGCAAAACACCATAGCAATCACTCGCTACTGGGGTTATCATAAATATATATTTCATTTATTAAACCCAATGCAGTGTCGGCGTGTGGTATATCAACCATACTATAGTATTTGTATTATCAAACTGGGAGTGCGGCTAAACGCCATTTAGCTATCTGGAGTCCAGCCGCACTCCGAGTTTGATAATACTTGTATACCAGTGTCAGACGTCCCGGTCTCACGGTTCTCAATCTGAGATCACTGGTTCGTTGGCAGCTGGGCGTGTGTATGGTCAATCATTGATTTAAAAGCAAGAAGCATTGCTTTCAATTGGATATATTCAAGACTTTTGGCACAACTTGATGACAAAACCATTTACTGGCGCAATATTTTAACCCGTTTAGTTGCTGCCATTAGGTTTCTTACTTCAAGAGGTCTGCCTCTCACGGGGGACAATAATATAATAGGTTCTCAATGGAATGGAAACTATTTGATGGTTTTGGAATTAATCGCTGAATTTGACCCTTTCTTGGCAAAACATATTTCAAGGCATGGACATCCTGGCTCCGGTCACACAAATTACTTATCATCTATTATATGTGATGAAATGGCTGTGAAAGTGAAGAATAAAATATGTGAGGAGTTAAAACAAGCCAAATGTTTTAGCATTGTAGTTGACTCTGTGCCTGATGTATCTCACATTGACCAGCTAACACTTATTTTCAGATATGTTCTATCTGATGGTTCTCCAAGTGAACGATTTTTCACATTTATCCCCTCCGTTGGATACAAAGCAGAACAAATGCAATGCTGTACTAACAGAATTGAATAGTTTTAATATCACTATCAGTGATTGTCGAGGGCAGTCTTACGACAATGCCTCGAATATGGCTGGACTCTATAATGGCTTGCAAGCTAAGATAAAAGAGCTTTCCCATTTGGCAATGTTTATACCATGTGCAGCTCATTCACTAAATTTAGTTGGGACATCAGTGGCAGTCTTGTAGTGAAGCTTGTAATTTTTTTATGATCCTTCAAGAGCTATATTTTTTTACAAGCTCAACAAAAAGATGATAACGTTTGATAGTCGAGATCGATAAAGGAAAACACTAAAAAAAGCTATCAACTACTTGGTGGTCGGCCAGGGACAATGCTTGCCAAGGCCTTAGAGAGTCATGGAATGAAATTTTATCCGTTTTAACTTCAATAGAAAATGACTCCACAGAAAAAGTCACCACACGATGTGAAGCCGTGTAGTATTTTGGATGGGGACTCAAGAAATAAAGAAGGACTTATTTCCTATTACTATTCATTAGATACTAGATGTCATGTAAAAATAAGTATTGTAAAAATACAATTACACAACAATTTTTATCGTTTGTTATACATTTTTAATTAATCATTTTTATAAGTTGAGTATTTTAGGATAATATAGACAATAAATCATATTATGTACCTATTTCAAATAATTCAAATGTTTTAATAATAAAATAAGTAAATCGTTCCTATGGAAGTTTGATAAAAGGGAAAATATAAACTTTACCGATAATAGGTCTACAATAAAAATGTCGATACAAGTGTAAAGAAAATAATTCAAAAATAGTAGTTCTAAAGATAAATTTTTTAAATAAACTTATATTTTTGCTTGATAATAGATTCATATACGGTTCCTATTCTACGTGTCTCATATTACCAAAATTGTACGTAGGAGACAGACGTAACGTTGGGGGGGAGGGGGCGGCGGAACCCGGCCGGCCTAAGGGTGTCATGAAGCTAAATGCGGCCCTGCCGGTGGCGCACATTGTGGTGAACGTGTTAAGCTTTCTAAACAGAACACTAAATATGAATGATGAGGTGCTGAGTTAGTCACAACACATGAACCTATGACACATGGTATACAGCTTCAGCAGTAGTAGTAGCTATGACTACACAAGCTTCATTCTCCTACTTGCAGTAAGCAGTAAAATGTAATGTAGTCATAGGCTGCATTGATATATATAATTGTGTGTGTGTGTGCCACCAGACTTGTGTACAGTCTTGGAAATTAGTTGTAAATGTTAATTTTGCTTGTTAAGTAATGTTAGTGGACTCATGTAATGTTAGTGGATTAATCTGTAAATTCTGTTTAGTTTGTTTTTTTCTGATCGCTGATTTATGTTTTAAGAATTATATATGCACGCACCTCAAATCTGGCATAGCCTTTGAGGTCGTAAATTTTCTATTTTTTGCATTGTGTATTTGTTTTGTTTTATGGATGTGCATTTTCTTGATGATGGCATTGTTCTTTTATAGTATTAGTGGTCAGTCCTGGTATAGTTGTAGTGAAAATAGTGTGGTGTATTTGCAATTAAGGGACATGAACATTATTTATTTATTTTGTTATTGGGTACATCTATGAAATAATTTGTAGTATAGAACGAGAGTATTAATGTAAATTTGAGAAAATAAATATCCTTATTCTTATTCATTACTTTCTCTATCAATGTGGTGGCAAATCAATCTAGATAGCATTTATTCCGTTTATGCTCTAGTTCAAGGTTATTAAGTGGTCCGTGTAAAGTTTACAACTGTTCAAACATATATGATACCTAAATTATGCACATTAGGTGCTGTCTGCCCCTTTATAATCAACACATTATAATTATAACTAAATTATATTGATTATTTAAATAATGTTTATAATATATTGCTAAAATGTATGCTATGGTATTTACTGTTAAAACAAGATAAATAAAGTCTTGTGTGAACATTTTTAACTTTAAACTGCAACTTTCTTCCATTTTTCAGCCATTATTAAAACAAAATAACACGTATCTATAGGTAATGTAAACATAAATTCTTGACAGTATGTATTTTTTTGTGATGGTGTTCATTACTGATTTATGTTAATTAGCTACACATCACATCGTTTTTTTTTTCACAGCCGGCTTTACAATCTGAAGCCATTCTCAAACATTTAACAACAAACAGTTTTTAATAAAAATATTAATTTTTACTAAACATTTATTTTTATTGATCAAATCATCTGTTAAATATTTTAAGAAACATATGATCTACCAATTAATTTTTATTTAAATATATTTATGTTGTTAAATGTTTTAAAATAGCTTCAGATTGTAAAGCCGAAATATAACATTAAAAAAAACGATGTGATGTGTAGCTAATTAACATAAATCAATAATGTAAACACAACACATTAAAAAGAATTTAAACACAAAGAAATAGAAGAATTAAAGACCAAAAACAGTTATATGCCACTATTGAGATGAGTCACTTACTCTGACTATGGTACTTTTAACAAGATTATTACAAATAATGTTATGTGTGAAACGTGGTACCTATCGCAATATTCTTAAAAACAAAAGGTTCGGAAAACAGTATGTAGTGCACAACAAAAAGATCGGCAACTGAACGCATCTCTTCACTTGCAGCACATGTGAACTGCTACACCCTTATATTATGCATTTATATAGAAGTGCGCAATTTTGCTTATTTTCAATTACCTGATTTTACAACTGAATAATTAAGCTACCTTTATTTTAATCTGATATGGATATGACGGATTCTGCAGAGTTGCAATCTGAATAGTTGATAATTGCTTTTACGATCTTGAAGCAACTTAAGAAAATATTAAAAAAACTAATATATAAATATAAGTAACATTCTTCTCTACAATGTTTTTGTGTTTCTTAATCAGCATACATTTGTTTCATTGCATTTTTCAATATATTGTACGTGTCAGTAGAGGAGACTGGGGCACTATTGGACAAAATTTTGTGTTTCAGTTTGTCAAATTGTTAAAGTTCATTAAATATAAAATTGAATAATTTTGCCCCGGTGGGCAGTTTTGGAGTTTCAAGTTCCTGGGGCACAGTTTGACAAAGGTAAAATAAGGTATATGAACAATAAAAATAAGTAAAAACTGGGTTATGATAAGTGTATAGCCATTCCTCCTTGGCTGAACTGATAATATGCCAGCATTCAGGTATCCGCGTTGCCCTGGCTGTTGGGCTATTAATAAATTGCTCTTTCTGAGGAACAGTTGAACTCAGATAGTAACCAGACTACACTCATCCACACTCATCCTACACTCATATAACCATTCATATTTGCCTTAAAATACCAAAAACGTTGTGTCGGCGTCTCTAATGTAAGAATATTAATATTCAAAGCAACTGCATAATTGTGTGTCAGCTGTCTAGTTTGGGCATAGTTCATATGTGAGCGCTCAATAATATACTCAACTATCATGTTTTCTTGACAGGCTGTTACAAATATTTGCCTTTGAGATTACTTGTTGCTGTTAATTGGGGCCAGATCTGGCGAAGTAATGATCTTAATTGGTATTTCAACATCCTCATTTGTCTGTGCCTCTGGATCATCACAATAGTTTGTATCCAAACTACCGTTGTTAGGTTGGTCTATGTTATGATCAGTTTGTTCTTCTTTTTCATCTTCTTTTTCTAATATAATTTTAAGCCTACAGTGCAGTGTGGATTTTATAAGCAATTGGCTAACGCAGCCTCTCTTATTGATTGATAATTGCCATTTCTGTATTAATTCAATGCTAATGCCACATGGTTTATTCAGATATATCAGCTCTGTCTCTCTTTTAAACGTATTTACAGACCGTTTTAAGACTAACACAGACATATTCTCATGTAGTAATGACACAGTCTAAAAAAGGTAGTATCCAATTGTGCCCCAATGTTGTGTCTTAAACTGCCCCAGGTGTAGTTCAGAGACAAAGATTAGGTGTGTGAGTTTAATAGATACATAACATAGAAGATTAGCCCACATGCTGCATGGCTTTTCAGATTAAGATTTTTTTTTAATTGCAGCAATAATTCTAGCGTCTAACTAACAGTCATAGAAAAAAAGGAGAAAGCCCAATTTTGACTACGTTTTAAGTCTAAATTAAAAAATAACTTTTAAATGTTAAACTGATAAATCCACTATAACTAAACTTCATACAATTCAAAAAGGCTGCCAGGTGTACCTCAAGGCAGGGAAATTGAAGTAAAATAATCCCTTTGTCCAATTGTGCCCCAGTCTCCCCACATTTTAACGTTCACTATTTTGACGATTCCAGCCAACCCTCATGAGTTTCGCTACTGTGACAAGTGCTAGTACGTAAGCAGTGTAGTTGAGCACCAATATCATTCCTTTGAGAATCTCTCTGGTTTGAGGAAGGTAAACACGGTTTATCGAAATTGATCACAATAATATTTGTACATTTTGTAATTTTTATGTAATAAATTTGTGTTGTGAGATGTTCACTTGTATTGTACATCTTAAATATACGTGTGTGTTTTATCATTTTCTCTTCAACACTGATACTGTAGCTCTGCATTATGGTTTAATAGGCTGGCTTAAAGTTGCAAGTACATTAAATGTTTTATTGACTTTCTATACAATTGAAAAATATTTTTTCAGTAAAACTGTAAATAATTGTAATGCTCAAGATCCTTTTTTTATCGTGCCAAATTTAACGTAATGTATGAATACATACTAATTCCTTTCTTAGTACTTTGTATATTATACAGTACACTACCTACCTTCTTATTGTATCCCCAGGTTTTTAGTTTAGATTTCATTTTTAGCGTAGATTTTAGGATAATATAAGTTTATTCATACACAGATTTATATCTAAAGAATTCAAATCGTAAGGTACAAAATAATAAATGAAAGACTGATTCTGTTTTTTGTAGGTTGGCAGGATTGGACATTCAGTCTCAGGATGCCTATGAGTTAGCAGTGCAAGGGATGCTCAGGCCAGCTGACCCCCATGTACCAATGATATATGGTATCAAATGCATTGAATTTAATCCTCCAAATTTTACCATTGGTAAGCATCAAAATGTAATACTTAAAACGAACATTTGCTATCATTATTTATGTTTACGAAATGAACGATGTAAACGAAGCGTTGAATACATTTTACGAAATTTTATATAAAGCCATAAAAGATGCTAGTCAAACAAAAAATTTAAAGCCGAAAATGCAAAAAGCTAAATTAAGAAGTCCTTGGATTAACGAACATATAGTAAAAAATATCAGCGCTAGAAATAGAATGGCAATCAAAATTAGAACAAGACCATATGACGCAAATTTAAAAGATCAGTTTGCAAGGCTTAAAATCCGCGTTGAAAATGAAATAAAAGTTGCAAAAAATAATTACTATAAACGTTTATTTGATTTTCAAGAGGGAAATGTTAAAGGGCAGTGGGACTTAATAAACCGGCTGACGGACAGGAAAGAAAAGCAGCAGATAAGTCAGATAAGAGAGGGAGATAACAGTATAACGGACCCACAACAAATAGCAGACTTGTTTAATGAATATTTCTTATCGGCGCCCAGTGTGATTGAGGTGGAACTGCCTGGTGGCCTTGACACGACTCAGTTCATCCACTATCAAAATTCTTGTTTCTTGTCGCCGGTATCTAGTGAAGAGGTGCTAAAAATAATAAATAGTTTAAAAAACAAAAATCAACCGGCAGTGATACCCTTTCTGTAGATCTCATTAAAAATATTGGACCTATTGTTGCAGGGGTATTAGCAGCAATAATTAATTTAAGTTTTGAAAGTGGAACTTTTCCCAGTAAATTGAAAGAGGCAATTGTAGTTCCAATACATAAGAAGGGCAGAAAAGATTTGACAGATCAATACAGACCAATTGCGTTATTTTCAGTTTTATCTAAGATTATAGAGAAATGTATGAAAGCCAGATTATTAAATTTTTTAAATAATAAACGTTTTTTCAACTCAAATCAGTATGGGTTTACGAAAGGGAAAAATACGGAAGGAGCAATTTTAAAATTTACAGAACGCATATACAACAGTTTTAATGACAACTACAAAACAACCGGAATTTTTATAGATTTTTGCAAAGCGTTTGATCTAGTCAATCACAAAATTTTACTAAAAAAGCTAGAGTTATTAGGCATACGAGGCAACATGTTAAAGTGGTTTGAAACTTATCTAGAAAATCGTAAGCAAAAAGTTAAAATTTCAAATTGTTTTAGTGAGGTAAAAACAATAAGTTTGGGGGTGCCACAAGGATCGGTTCTTGCAGCGACTTTGTTTCTTATCTTTATTAACGACCTATTAAACTTGAGATTAGAGGGAGAAATTATTGGTTTTGCGGATGACATTGCAATACAGTATGTAGAGACAGACTGGGAGCTTATCTGGTTAAAAATGAATGCTGATATGAAAGCAATTAGGGGATGGTGTGAAAATAACAGAATGGTGCTAAATGCGTCCAAAACTAAATTTATAAATTTCGATTTAAGGGGATATAAATTCAATTCCCTTTTAAAATTCTATAAGTTTGATTGTTCGGAGCAGTTGTCTTGTAGTTGTGAAGTCATTGAACAGGTGGATAAAATACAATATTTAGGTATATGCATTGATCAAAGCTTAAGCTGGAAACCACACATTAATAGACTACAAGGGAATCTGAGAAATAATATTAGACAGTTTTATTTTCTTAAAAGTTTTATAAATCAGAATTTACTGAGAACATTATATTTTGCGTTAATTCACTGAGAATAAATTATGGGATAGAAATCTGGGGAGGTTCAGGTATCGTAGCAATAAATTCACTTAGAGTGACTCAAAACCACTGTAAGAATTATCGCTAACAAACAAAAACGTGAATCGGCTCTTCCCATCTATAAGCAATTAAAGATTTTACCGGTTAGATATTTATTTGTTTTTAAAGTATTGAAATTTTTTTAATAGAAGTGGCAATAATGACAACGACAACATTTACAAGAGAACAAGAAGGGAAACTTTGGGTATATTAATCAAACCTAAGGTAAAAAAGGCAATTTTCAAAAGAAGTTTTTCCTTTTTGGGTCTAAAATTTTTCAATGTCCTGCCACTTCAAATAAAAACTTGTGTTAGTTTTTCTATATTTGTAAATAAAATTAAAAGATAGATTTTTGAGGTAGAAGATATTGAACAGTTATTTTTAGTTTTAGTTTAAGAAGTATTGCTAAAGTTTCTTAGTGGTGGTGTTTTTGGATTGTGCACGCTGTAGTCGACTGGTGGATTAAGTTTTAATGTTAAGTTCTGACTGTACTTGTAAATTTTACAGTAATTTATGTTGAGCTAGCCACACCTACTTGAAAAGTGGCTAGTAATTCCTAAGAAACCAATTTGTAAATTTTGTAACATTCGAAGGAATAAAGATTATTATTATTATGTAACGAAACGCTGAGTTGATCCTAGACACCATTCTGATGTACCACTTGTAATAAGATTGAAAAACAGATTAGAAAAGAATTACTTTTCTTAAGTTTTCTTAAGTCTTAATTTGATAATAAGATATTTGTCATAGAACTCTGGTTTTGTACACTTCGAAGGTAATCATCAGAAACCGATTATATGCCAGAGGTTAATATCCTTTGTATAGGCAGAGTTTAATGGTGAAATGACAAACATCATCAATCAACAGAGGGAGTGAGTCATAGGAATGAATAATGCTCACATTTTACTCCTCGAAGTCAATGAAATTTTTTTAGTACTTCTAATAAAAAATTACTACATTTTTGTTAATTAATCAAAGTTCATAACACTAGCATAAGTTAGTAAAATAGTTTATAAATGACCTATTAAAGTTTCAATATAATATGACCAGGAGTTTTTATTGGAAAAAATTTTAAAGTCATCGTTTCAGTAAAAAACCTTAGAAATCAGGCTCTAACTATCCCAGACTATGATAATAAACCTTCAATTCATTAAAATCATTTCTCTGGGGTATGAAATCCAATATACTTCATGTTAAAAAAAATTTATAATTAACTTTTTGTAGTGTTAGACTTTAAAATAACCAATCTTAAATGTTACAAAATTATGCAGCTAGAGGCATGGTTTTCAACCGTTTTATGTATACACTCCATAGTATGTAAAATTTATAAATAAACAAATTTATGCATGTGTCAGTGAAATTTTCTGCATGAGTGTTGAAATTAAGGATATTTTATGTCGAATCTGCATTACATCTGACACTGTGTTACTTCTAGTCAGTAACCAGCTACTTGTTGTTCTTACTTCATACATTATTGAGGAATTTATAAAGCATGTATGTATACTAGAATAATACAGAGTATTTTTTAATTTCAGAAGTCCACAGTACCAATGAGTACGAGTTTTACTTAAAGTCCCTGATCAACGAGATAGGCATAAAGCTGCGTACCACTGCAGTATGTACTGGCATCCGCTGTATACGTCATGGCTTCTTCACAGTCCACAATGCCTTACTGCGAAAGCACTGGACCTTGGAGCACACAATCTCAAACCTCAAAGATAACCAGAGGATATTAGAAAAAAACCCAAAGTTATTTTTTGGCTTGTTGAAGGAAGCAAATCTTCACGATCCAAGAGACAAAGAGCCTATGGCTGCTTAATTGTATAGTTAATAATTTAATAAATATATGTTGTTTTGTTATACCTTATTATTAGAGTTTTTCCTTTATAGTAAACCTATTTTCTTTGAAAATTCATGGTTTACTGTTACTCAGTTCTTTGTTTGTGGAAGACAACATATTAGTACTTGTAAAAAAAGCTGGTCAGGGAGAGTCAGGGAAATGGACAACAATTCTGGAAAGTTAGGGAAATTTGTCCCAGTGATGGATTTGAGGGCGAATCCCAGGCCCTATGATCGGGCAACGCCGCGCCAGTTAGTGACTGTCTCAACACCTTCATTCTGAGAAATACCATGAACTGCCCGTTTCATTATTTCCTATACGGTGGGGCTTCTGTATCTGTCTATATTCTGTGCTAATAGCAAGATAAATATCTCTAGGATAATCATTTTAATTTAATACTTAAAATACAACTCATTTTGACTATAATGTGTCTTAAAATTGCGAAAGTCAGGGAAAATTATCTGAAATGGTCAGGGAAAATTGTGACAATTTGTGTGGACCCCTTGTATCAGTAATAATTTAAATTGTATCCGACTTTTCCAGTGTTTCCCTGTTGCTGGAAACACTTTTTAATTAATTTTAGCTCATTAATAAATTTGAAAACAAAGTAAGTTTTTTTTTACATATAACTTCACTCGCCAGTTCATATGGGTTTGTAAGCCTGTGTGTGAACTTTATTCAACGAATGAAGTACCGACCATTGGCTCAGTGGGGATTCGAACTTTGCACCATGCCATCAACAGTCCGAAGCCTTAACTGCGGAGCCACCACGCCGGCAATCTGATCTCACTACACTGGCCTGGATATAATTGATTCCCAATGCCTCCATTCTAATATAGTATACATAAACTCAAAGTAAATGGCCAACAGACAGAGCACCAGGGCTTGGGTTGGGTCACTATTTTGAAATTTTGTCACTAAAAGTCACTATTTTTGAAATGTCTGTTATTTTATTTGATAAATATGTTTATAAAATGAATATTTTCAATTTAAAATAAATTTTCCGACTTGTAATGGTTAAGTAATTTGTAAAACCTTTTTACCTATGTGAAAATATATTATTTATGATGTATTTTATCTTCAGATTTAATTTTATATTCAAACATACAATGGTATTTGCGGTTATTTATTTCATTCACCGGTCAGTCGCCAGTAAACAATTCACTCAGTGAAAACTCTTAATTTTAGTAACTAGCGACTGATTGATGACATAAATAGCCTCATAGGTTTTAATTTTTATTTTTATGGTTAGTATTTTATAATCATCTTACAGCTTACTGTTGCCCGTTGGTTGGTTGGACTTTTCATTTGATCGGTAGTGATGTTTAAACTAAACATTTATCGCCAGGATGATGACTCTAGAGGAAGGCTGGTTAAAGAGTGGGGAAAAATCAAATCGGACCATGAACTTTATTGTTTTCTGTGCAATAAGACTATTTCTGTTTCCTTAAAAGGATTTCAAGGTGTTACCCAACATGCTGAGCAAAAAGTTCATGAAAGAAATATTCGTTTAATTTCTGCTAACCAGACAAGGCTATTTGTTTAGAATTAACCTGCTGAACAATCAATCTCAAATGAAAAACCACTGCAACTTTTAAGATTTGAAAGAGTGGCCTTTCAGCCTTCAGTGGCTGAACTAGTGTGGTGTTTAAAATTTGTAGCATCCGATTTCTCTATTATAGATTGGCAACCAATATTATAGATTTATTACTATCTAATATGTTAAAATGCTTCATAAAAATAAAGAAAACCAGCCAACTTGTGTTCATATTGGGTTTTTGACTATTTTTATATAGGTATTTAATGACATTGTATTTTTGAATGAAAGTTTACATCCAAATAATGGCTGATGGTCAGTAATATGTTAAAATTTTTGTTAAAAGGTTATCACATTATAATTTTCTGTTTTTATTTCAAGTGATACTCAGCGATTCTGATATACCCAAAGGCTTTGCTTTGGGCAATAACAAAGCTCAATATTTAGTCACAGATGCCCTCAGCCCATACTTCAAAGGCCTCTTCAATAAATATATGCAGGACGCTTTATTCTCACTAGTGTTTGACGAAACTACCAATGCTTCTGGAAAGAAAGAACTCAAAACTGGAGTTAGATATTGGTCTCCTACATTCAACAAAATTGTATTTTGACTCTCCAGACTTTTTACATTAATTCAGCCACCTCTTCAATCCTAGTTGAGAAGATTACTGAAGCTATGGACAACAACAATCTACCACTCCAAAATTTACTTATGATTGCGTCAGATGGACCCTATGTAAACAAGAGTGCTATTCGTACTCTCAATGAACAAGTTAAAGCTCTGAGGCAGAAGCCACTGATTAACGTTGGCACATGTAACATACATACTGTTCACAATGCTTTCTTAAAAGGTCTTGAAGAATGTGGAAATGATGTATCTGACCCTATCTTTGCCCCACACCATTTTTTTATCATTGGCCTAGTAGAGAAGAATATAGAAAGATTCAAGATTCTTTATCTATAAAAAATCATGTGTTCATTAAACACTGCCCTAGTCGATGGCTGACTCTAGAACCAGCAGCGACTAGCCTACTTGAGCAATGGCCAGCAGTTAAGAAATATTTTTTGGAGCACATTCCAAAAAAAGCTAAAAACTGAAAAATATCTGTATAAAAAGATTGTATAACTCCTGAAAAAATGAGCAATTCATTCAGAAGTAATGTTCATAATTTCGAGTGCTCACATTTTCACTCGAGTTACTGGGTTCTTACAAAAAGAACCTTTGGTGCACATTCTGCATTCACAAATACATTCTCTAGCACAGACAATTATGGGCAGAATCTGTACACCTGAGTCCTTAAAGACTGTGGATTACGATTTCATTGATGATCATTTTAGAGCAGACAATCTGATAAATGTTGAAAATATTATTTTGGATCAAATAATCAGAGCTGAAGTAACAAAGTTGAACCAGAAGGACAAAGCCTTCCTCCTTCTTGGTGTGCAAAAACATTACGTGGCTGGTGTTAAACATGCAGTTCAAAAATCTTCATTAAAATCCTCTTTTTTAAAGAGTTTGGCATGCCTGCGCCCCAGTGGAAAGTCATCTGATGGAAAGCGCAGACCAAATATTAGAAGTAAGCAGATCAATGCCTTGGGAGGTAAAAACCGATGTGCTCTAGGATGAGTGAAAGTTAGTAAAATTAGAACCTGAAGGGTTTGATCCAAAAGACCTACCAATTGATCAATATTGGAAGTACTTCATGGATTTAAAAGGTATCGACGGCTCTCCGATACCTTTTAAATCCTAAAACCCTAAAGAGAAGGTTAGGGTTCACTCTGCATCAGAAAGAACCCTAACCAGTGACAGGGCAGGCATGTCAGAACGCACCTTAAATGCTTTATTAACAGTTAAAGCTGCACTAAAAGCTTTTGATAATAAGCCCCATCTAGTGCCCATCATAAAAGAGTTAACATCATTGAGCCGCACCGCAAGTCAGTCTTACAAATCTTATTTGCTAGAAAAAAGAAGGAAGAAGACGACACAGCTAAAAAGGAAAAGCAGGAAAAAGAAAACAAGATGGCAGAAGAAGCTAAAAAACTACAGTTAGAGAAAAAGAGAAAAGATATCAATGAAGCAGCAAAAATTAAAGAAATTGTGCAAAGAAGAAACAGAAAAGCTTGAGAGTGCTTCAACTCTCTTAAGCGAGGCCAATGAAAGACTAAAACTAGCTCTATATATATATATATCACTAGAATCTGTTCAAGACTCGGTTCAAAAAAAGAAAACTTCATTAATAACTGATTTCTTAAAAAGGTGTAAATTTATTATATATTTTGCAAAAAGGCTGATTTAATAAGACTCATTTTATTTTTAAGAAATTTGTGTTGCCTTACACCAAAAATTTGTTCTCTATATTAAACCATATTCTTTAAAGCTCTTTTATACTATAGATGTTCTTTAAGTAAGGTTCTTTATCTGTGTATTAAGATTTTCCAATTGCTTTTATGACTCAATAACTAAATAAAATGGGAGGGGTTGTTGGGGAGGACCTTTTTATTTTATATGTGAATTTGTCTTTAAAGTCATCACACTCATGCTAATACAGTTATCTGTAGTATTTTACACTTATCACCTATAGCTCATTTAGTTTAAAATCCTTAATGGAGTTGTTGCTCCAGACTGATGGATTAAATTTTACTAATGGCTAAAACCTGCATATAGTCTGTCTAGATAACTTTTTAGACTTGAACAATGGTAGGTAAGCCATTTATAACACACTATTTAGTCACTAAAACTCACTATTTTGTCATAATTGCAAGTCACTAAAGATCACTAATTTCAAAAAATTAGTCACTAAAGCTCATTATTTTTAACCACCAAACCCAACCCAAGCATTGCAGCGCAGGAAAACAAATTCTGTCCCCCACCACCAAGCACAATTACTGCTAACAATGTAGACATTTCATTATAATAATGATACCATTACCACAATGTATACATTTATTTTGTTATTATGTTGTTATTGTTAAATAAAGTTTATGTAAATAATATCCAGTACAAGTAAACATCACACAACACAAATTTATTACAATATAAGCACAAAATGTACAAATATATTACAATACAAGTACAAAATAATTTTAACGCTCTCTGATAAATATTGCAGATTCTTATATTATGTACTCTGTTTTTCATTATACTGTAGTAGCAAAATAAAAACATCTGTTGATTGTATTGTTGATCATTCTTTGATCTGAATACTAATAAGTGTAATCCTTGTTATATACACCTACAATAGATAAACCATCTAATAGGAATATTTATGGCAGTAATTTTGTCAGTTAGTGTGGCCCGCAACCACAGCTGTTTTTAACTGCATTACATTTACATGGGACTACACTAGCGCTCCACAATGGACCACAAAAACAGCTGATATTTTGAGACTCAAAATATAACATTGGATGGGAAATCTATTTGTGTATAAAATCAATGGTGTAATGTTGGGTTGTGTGTGTACAACAGTAATAATTTATTTTTGTGAGTGTTAACTAAAATTATCTTTTGATGTTTGTTTAAATAAAACTTGTAAAAGCAACACTGCGTAATAATTTATATTAACAGTTATATCAATTGGGTTGTATTATTTATTATATACACCTACAATAGATATTCCATCTAATAGGAATATTTGTGCCTTTAATTTTGTTAGTTAGTGAGGATTGCAACCACAACTGGTTTAAACTGCATTGCATTTACGTACAGACTGAAAAGACAACACGTATTAGATCTTCCAGTAAGATTTTTGTAATGTACTTTATACTTTTGTGTTTAAAGTACTTTTAAATGTAAATACAATACATTTGTAAATGTATTTGTAAAACGATTTGTAATGTAAAACAATGTTTATGTTAGCCACGTCATTGGACGTGTGTTAATCCATGTTATATTATTTAACCTCACAATTACTTATTGTTTAACTATGAATAGATTGTAAATACAAATAAATGTTATGAAAAAAAAAAATACATTTACATGGGACTACACTAGCACTTCACAATGGACCACAAAACAGCTGTTATTTTGAGACTCAAAATTTAACATTGGGTGGGAGATCATTTGTGTAAAAAATCAATGGTTGTATACTTTAGTATATTTATAACAGTTAAAATTATAGAGTAATTATCAGTTTTAACGTTTGTTAAATTTGTCCTAAACCATAGTTAAAATATTTGACCATCATCGCTAATAATATGCACTGCAGTTAAACTTATTGGTTAATTGAACCCTAAGGAAATGTTACCAAGGAAACATTTATTTTGAGATCAAATGGGCAATTCTGATTGGTTGTCTGTAGTATATTTTAGAAGAACAAACTGACTGGCTGTCTTGTTTTTTCCATTGATTAGGTTTTATAAGTGAAGCTGGGATATTCTATACGATTTTAATAATGAAATTCAAAAGTGATATATCATTAACCCTTCCCAGGCTGAGCCCAGTTTTAGAGCCTGGACGAAATTACCCTTTCAGTAGTATGGAATAATGCATGTAAAGAGTAATGACGTTCTGCAACACCCAGTCATTATTTAGACTAGATGTGTTCCTTGATCTGATATAGGCTCAAAGGAGTAGTGACGTTCTGGAACGTCATTTGTATGTGTTATACCAAACAAATTTTTATTGCTCTAGAACACGTATAACCGTCTCCAGAAGTAAGGATATAAATTTCTGGGAAGAAGGAATTATTCCATGACAATTCACACAGTTGAGAATTGGGCGGGGCTTTTTCTGTGGGAGGAGTCATTCAAAACAACTGCATATGAGAAGGCTATGTTTTCAGTAACCAAGAGTGGAAAAAAACAACAACAAAACCCTCAGTCTGTTGTTAAATACAATGACATGGGTGCCATATAAAGAACGGACATAATATTTTTCAAATATGTAACAAGCGAAAAAATACTACAACATGGTATAGAAAACATTTTTTTATTTGTGAGATTTCACTATGTTGAATGCATTCCAAATGTACAAAATCCACAACAGCAAAATTACATTTTCGGAATTCAAACTGAACCTTTGAATGCCATTATCAAACAAGAGAGATGAAGGCCATGCCATGCTGCATGCAGGTTTACTGAGCGACAACAAACATCCGCTACGCCCAACTGCTCGGTATTTCCCACGCCCCTACGAAATCTTCCAAGGTCAACAGAGGAAACCTCAAAAGTGGTGCTACATTTATACAATAAATGCTAAATAGCGAAAAGATACATTATATGAGCAATGAAGCATTATGCGTATATCCCTGTTTTCAAATATTTCATACAAACAAAAAATGTTAAATTGTTCATTAATTGCTTTTTCTTTGAATATTTTAATGTGCCATTTTTAGTACCTTACGATATAACTGGTTAAAATGCAAACAAAAACGACGGTTTTAATTTTTTACTCCATAATGTCATTATTATGCTCAAAATATTACTTCTCTAGGTTAGAAATTTCATGATGTTCCAAGACGTCATTACTCCTAAAGAGTTAAATAATGGTTGGGGCAAACATTTTAAAATTTTTTCATTCTAATTTGTTGGAAACCCATCTAATAACGCTATATTTTACTTTCTAATAATTCTGTGAGTATTACATTAGATAAAATATTGTTGGTTGGTAATAATTGGCAGCCCTGGTGGATCATGAATCTGAACATCGTATATACATAATTTTGCTAACTAAAGGTATGGGAATTATAATTTACAGCTCTGAAAGACGTATTTAAAGAAAAATTCAATTATATTGTCTGAAAAGTCAGGATAATCTTCCACTAATAGATGTACCAGACACAATGGAAAATTATGGAATGATGCCAAAGGCGGGAAGCGTAGTAGCGAGCAGGCATGAAAGTGGAGGATGGAGAATGTTACAGTGGAGAGAAGGAATGGAAGGGATAAGCCAAACAACTTTGCTTGCGTCAGGCAATGATGCGAGTGGTATTGACGGACACTTGGACCACGGAAAATCTAGTAATTCCGCCCGCTGAACATAATAATCTTGGCGGATTATTTCGTCAAACACCCAGGATCGCGTGGATAAGTGATAATCCAATATCATATAAATTTTTATTTCCGAGTTGGCCTAGCCTTTTTAAGAAGTTAATATGGAAAGAGACTTCAATTTTAAACCAAACAATAGAAAACTAACAAAAGATTTTACAAATAATTAGATTAGAAATTAATCGCAAGCTCAATGGTTGAATGTTAATGGTTTAGTACAGGACTGTACCTTGCAGCCAAATGTCTCTGGAGGAAAACTGAGGTGGGAAAAGAAATCAATATCTTTCTCCTCTAATCACCATTTACTTTGGGTTTATGTTTTGTAACAATTGTTAATTGTTGCATTATAATTAAATTAGAAAAATTGTATTTAGAAAATGTTAAATTTTGTAAGAACTGAGAGGTTTAGGAGTTTGTTTTGTTTTCCAAAAGTTTTCGATATAGATACTCCAAGTTTTGAGAAAAATTCAGAATCTTCCTCTTTCAAATAAAAAAGTATTTTTTCCCATGTAAAATAGTTAAATAACCAGTATTTTTATTTTTGTTAATTTCCTGTCAATTTCATGCGACATGTTTTCTGAACGGGCAACATGTTTGGTGAGCCTTACCTGTTCAGATGTCCTGGTTTAGAGGGTTCTAATAGGTTGGTTTAGCTTCTAGAGTTACAGTAGGGGTAAGTCCGTTGGAGGAAGCGTGCGGCCGTTCGGGGAGTTCTCCAATAACTTTCTTAGTGGGACCACGTTCGATCCGCTTTCGTGTACATGGCGACTTGTACTGTTTCGGTTTTCCTTTACCTTTGTGGAAATTTTTCTGTAGTAGCTTGTGAGTGATTGTTTGAATGCCGGACGAGCTTTGTTGTGGGTATAATTTGGATTCGAAACCTCCAGGACAATTTTTTTTACAAGTTTTCTTTAGTCAGAGTTTTTCAGTAGAGTTTTAGTAGATAGGGTAAGATCCACCAAGCATGCGCGGTTAAACTTGTTTCTGGAAAGAAGTTACTCTTCTAGTGACAAATTTTAGAGTGTTTTGATTTTCTTTGTCTTTCTGTTTAAACTTTGTAAGTAAAAGGAGAAATGTTTCAAGTCATTAAAAGCTGGTTATTTCTTTTGGTTCCAGATCTCCCGGAGGCAATTTTAAGAAAATTTAGAGAAATTTTATGAAAGTTTTAGACTATTTTTATGAAATTTAATACAATTTTGAATTTTTTGATTTAAAAGTTTAAAGAAATGTATTAACCCCTTCGATGCCGCTGTCCGATATATCGGACAGCGGTAGTTACGCTAAAAATGCCGCGGTCCGATATTTCGGACCGCTCGTAATTTTTTTTTTTCGATAAGGCATTTTCGTTAATATGCCACATATACGGTACCAATCTGTTGAGAATTGATTATAGTACTCAGAAAAAGTGTTTTAAACATCTTTTAAACATGCGTTTGTTGAAATATATTTGTCACACTTGAAATAATCGCTCAATTGTGACAAATATGTGATTTTGTACTGTCGAAAAAAATTACGATAAATCCCGGGATTTTCAAGGTAAGACTTTGAAATTTGGTATGCATGTTAGTAATTAAATGTTCTTTCAAATAAAGTCACTTTTATAGCCCTAGTATTTTTTTTGTATGGTCTAAAAAGTTTCAAAATTGAAAAATTAAAAAAAAAAATTTAAATTTTTAAAAAAGTTGATTTTACAAATTAAAACCAATATTTTATTTAAGAAAATATATAAGTAGTAAAAAGAGCATTTCAAAACAAGAAAAACCAAAAAATAATAATGAAAATATATTGAAAAATAACAAAGTTAGAACAAAATAACGTAAACTATGCATATTCACTAAAAATACCCCCGGCATTTCTCGCAT
Source organism: Stictocephala bisonia (assembly GCA_035578905.1). Classification (NCBI taxonomy): domain Eukaryota; kingdom Metazoa; phylum Arthropoda; class Insecta; order Hemiptera; family Membracidae; genus Stictocephala; species Stictocephala bisonia. The sequence continues at coordinate 10,321,544 of JAQJVL010000003.1, forward strand.
ACCAAGGGAAAATATGCCCGGCATCGAAAGGGTTAAAAAAAAGTCAAATACATAAAAAGGGTTCTGGTCTGAAGATATTTAATTTATTATTTTGGAAGAGTTGTTTTAATTTATTTATGTTCCATTGAGTCAATAAAAGAAGAGATTTTTATTTTCGTTTTTTTTATCATTATTTGTAGAAGAAACCGGTTTTATTTGTTGAATTTATTTATAAGAAGATAAATAAAGAAACATTTTTATCACTGACAAGTCTTGCTTTCATCTCTCATCTAAGTTTTTCAACATATTAAAAATAAATAGTAGCTTTATTAAGGCTACAGTTTACCACAAATTAAGCAGATACAGAAGCCTCATAGAATAGAGAAAAATGAAATGGGCGTTGATACGGTTGCTGACTGACACTGTTGCCAGATTATATAGCGTGGGTTCCTGTTTTCCTGCAGTTGGTGAGAAAGCCAGCACCCCAACTGACACTTACATTCACTGAATTGAATTGGCTTTGCGTAATGAGGCATTCATTTTTCTTCTCCTATTAATATGCTGTTGTATTTTAATTCTAACAAAATTCTCAAAGTATTTGTACATTGTCTAGATGTAACCTAGTTTATGCTCTTGTAAATAAGGGGATAATATATATATATATTTCTTTTAAAATATTTGAAAAAAATATGGTGTCTGTGTATGTTACTCAATCACGCTAAAACTACTGAACCCATTCAGCTGAAATTTTACATATTCATAGGGTCTTTGGTTAACACATATCTTCATTTTTAAATTCCACCAGGTAACCACCCCAGGTGTTCTAAGAAGTATCAATGCAACCCTTATGGCAATACCAATTTGAAAATTAATTGATAATAATAGTTTCATCAATCAGCTGTTGGAATAAATAAACAACTTTCATAGTTCCTAAGTAAATACCGAAACAAAACCATGGTAACTAGAAAATACGGTAGGCATCACGATTCTGCACATTATGGTCACAGCATACTGTGGCGTAATCATCTGGTTTTATTATTCTATAAAACACTGGTAACTAAATCTATGGATGGCATGGAAGCATGTAGGTAAATAGTAGGCAAGTTATTTAACCCTTATCAGCTGGAATTGTAAACTATGGGAATTAGAACAGTATTTTTGTGTCTGTTGTTGCCATTTCGCCCATATGACGTCATAGGAGATGCGCGTGATACCTACCGCCTTCTTCCCTAGGGTTACCGTGACCATAACGCATTTTTGCATTAACATATTCGCTGCGGTGGCGCATGGAGTCACGTCACGCAGGGCTGCCTTGCTCGGCTTGGCACCATGACAGCACACTTATTATTTCAACTCGCTTTGCTCGTTGGGGGCTTCGCCCCCACACTCCCTTGGGGTTCAGGCCAATTCGTTGAATATAAAAGTTCACTGCTGATAATATTTTCGTTGTATGCTCTGGCTCGTTCTAGGAAATGATGATTAGTATAAGTCCAAAGGAGGTAGATTTAAATTTTATATGCTCCCTCACCACAGCACTTAAAGAATAACTGTTTCAAACTAATTTCTTAGTATGCATATAGAGCCTAAAAAGAAAATTTGTGGAAGATTTATGCCCAAAGTTTAATAGTTTTAGAGATACTGTGATCAATAAATGATATTTGCCTTTAATAATTTATAAGTATTGTCTCAAGAATTTCTCCCAGAGCAAGTTTGTATGGGTGGGAGCATACTGGCATTGTCGGTCAGGTGGATTTCATACTCCAGAAGACGAGTAACCCCCAGTTTGGAAGTCAGCATATCAAGAAAGCAAGAACACAACTCCCTGCTGCAGGGGGAAGATGACCAACTGGATCCACCTTAGATTGTTCCACCTCACAATCTACCTCTCGGACTGGAAAAGACACAGAAGAGCAGTCTTCAAGAGGAACCAGCAACCTGCAATTAAAACGGAAAAAGCAGTGTTGGTTCTGCAGATCCAGAACCAAACTGCTCTTGGAAAAGAAATCCGATCCTAGAACGGTAGGTACACTGAGGTCCTTGGCAACCAGAAAGCTCCACACCCAAGATCTTGAACTTAAAAGGAACTTATAGATTGATAGGCAGAGAACTAGCTGCAGTCCAGCAAATCAGACGACTCCTCAGAGTGTCAACAAGACCAAGATCAGAAAAGTGTTTATACAAAGTGGAAGAGTTGAGACAACGGGCCGAGCCAGAATCAAAGTGCTCGATACTATGTGTCTCCCACAAGGGTGTTAAGAAACGGACACACTAAGGACTTGGCCCAGATGCCCAGTGCAGCCACGCCCCGGTACAGTGAATCAGTCCCTTTTTCCTCAGGTTTCCCTCCAGCCGCAACACCCCACACCACCCCGTTTTTTTGGCTCAGACAGGGTTCTGTGGGCAGTGGCGCCGAATATGCCACACCTACCCACAACCAAAACAAACTAGGGGACCCACTGCCCTTCTAATCAGACCAGACCACCTCTTTGTTTCCCCTAACTGTACCTGGTTTCCCTCCTTTCTAAGCTTGGCCAAGCTACACTCCAAGGAGTTCTCTCTGAGTCTCCTTGTTTTGGGATTTTCTTGTCGTCCCCTGTGTTGATTTCCAAGCTAGGTTTTAGTCTTCTGTGGTGCTGGAGGGGGGTTGCTTGTGGTTGGGGCTTTGCCCCTTTTTGTGCCATTTGAATATTACGATCGTCTCCCTCTCTCTATGTTCCATTTAGTTTTAGTGTCTTTGTGTTCATTTTCTGTGTTCCTTGACGTCGACGGCAAACTCGCCATTCTAGCTTTGCAGCCGACGAGACACGTATTGCGGCTAAAAACGTTTAGTCCTAGCTTCGCGGTCGGAGAGTGATGGATAAGCACCTTCATGGCTACTGACAGCATTTTCCTGGAGGAACAGCGTGGTACGTACGGTGTGGGCCAAGCCTCTACTATTCGTTCCAGAGAAGCTGCCACCTTTTCACGATGGATGGTGTTCATCCATCAGCCTGCAGGATGAAGACATCAACATGCAGTGTGACCCCAACATTTTCTGGCTCTTCCGGCCCCCAGCTATAAACCTTTTTGAAAAATTTAAGTGTCATCTGTTATGTATAGAAATTGTCATCAGTGAAGTGTTATCTACCTGTGAAGAAACATTTTGATTTTTTAAGAACTGTCATTTTAAAGCAAGATATATTTTTAGATTTTGTATATATTTTTTCTTATGGGGGGTTTCCTGGTTATTTTCTTTTAAATAACAAGGTTCTTCACTTTGTTGTTCCCATTAGTTTAGCCTTCTGGATTTCTACGTGATTATTAATTTAATTCTTTTGTTTAATTTTTTTTACTTTTCAAAATTTTCCTAACCTTCCAAATTTCTTTTAGTGCCTTATATAAATTTAAAATTTGTCTTGGTATTATTTGTAGTCATGTTTTTATTTGTTTGTTGTCATTGTTATTATTTATTTATGCCCTGTGTTGTTACTTGTTATAAATTTATTCTAGTTATTCATTTTTCAGAGCTCTATATTTATATAATTTATTTATTAAAAAAATGTATTAGGCCTAACCTATTTTTGATACAACTTACGTTTTATTGATACTTTGTACTGGTGATATTTGTCGATCTTGTTTTCTTTATTTATTTATTTCTTTTGCCTCAAGGCCTTAGACGTATAAATATAGTTGTAATTTTTTATTAAGATCGTAACTTTTCAAAAATGGTCAACAGCAGATTTTGTCCGTAAATGTTCAAATTTTTTTAATTTACAATTTGTTTAATACTTTTGCATTGAAATGTTTTTTTAATTTTCATTGTAATAAACATCTCCTCTTGAGTCCGGTGCCTTCGCACCCACCCTCGATGTTTTGATAGTGCGAGGGTAGGTTGCACCATGATGGACATAGAAAAACTTTTGTTGTTTTGTACCACAACTAACTATTGATATTTTATGTCTAATTTTCAGTAGCTCAGCTTATTGAACGGTATAATGCCATACTGATGAATACTAGAAGAAACGTTTAAAATAACATGTTTTTAAATAGACGATTTTGCTTATGTATTGCTTATGAATTATGCTTATGAATTGGTGGGGATTGTTACATTGATAGAAGAAAGATTTAATTCTATAGTTTGCGCAGTATTAAAAAGATTTATGGTAAAATGTATGTTTTCAACAAAAAAACATAACTAATACCTTGAAAGACACACTAAAAATTGTTTCCCAAAATAGGGTTGTTGTCGTTTGTTACACCATATTATTCTTTGATCTAGTAAATATTAACAATAAACTTAATAGATTTTAGCATATTAAATGATATACGCTAAAATTTCCATGGGCTAAAACATGATTACAAAATATAACACAGAACATTAATTTTTAAATTTTATTCGTGGAAAATTAAAAGAAAAATTAGGCTTCCGTTTCCTCACTGATCTTCTTGAGATAAGAAGCTTTCTTTTGAGCAACACGGTTCTTGCGCTCAGAAAGAGTCAACTTAGCTCTATTCCATCTCTTCTTGACTGGTGTTTTCTTAACCTTGTCACTCTTCAGTGTTGGGTCTGCTCTAATAGCAGCATGAGCATTCTTGTACATACCCTCCATCTGAAAAAAATCAGAACCATTATCACTCATTAATTTTATACTTTATAAAATAATTAACGTTTGAAGAGCATTACACAAACTCTTTTAGCTTACTATCTGTTAATTATGAAACTAACTAAACTAATAAAATTTTAAACTACAAAACAACTTATTTAGAATACAGTACATTGAAAACCCTATTGTCCATCACCTATTTTCCACCAGGTTCTGTTATCCGTCAGTGTTTGGGTTCGTCGCGCCATGATATGACAGTTGCTGTATGACTTATCCGTCTGGAAGACGACAATTTCCCTCTCCAGCCATCTAGCCCTCATAAGCCTAGTTCCAACAACCTGTCATCCATAAGGCCTTGTCTGCTGCCTACCAGATAACAGGTCGTTGGAACAGCTACCCTGTATATGCCTGACGTATGGACAGTAACATACAAAACATATAAATCAATGATGGTAAAATATTTGAACTATGGTTATAAACAGATTTAATTATGTTGGTGAAACTGGCAATTATTCTCTCATTTAAACCATTAAGAATGCTTCAATACAACTATATTGATTAAAAAACTCAATAGAAGAACTAATGTAAACACTATGGCTAGTGGGATCTGTATCCATGCTTCTTGTAGTGACTGTACTAAGAAGATAGTTTGCAAGCCATTTATCAAGCAAGGGTTGGATACTACCTGCCCCTTTTGTATGCAATTTATGTTTTAAATTATTCAATAAATTTTACACACAGTCGACTGGTTACAACACCCAACAGTAATCTCCTTCAAAAAATTATATCAGAGAACAGTAAAGTGAAAATAGTTGATTACATATTAATACTTGGACTATTTGTTGAATTCTCGTGAATTTGTTGGGAATTATAAAAATTGCAGTTCTACACTTTGGATTTAAAATTTTATTTTCAGCATTTTAAAATTTGATAAGACAAAATAATAGTTTCACTAGCACAGGTATGTTAAAAGAAAATTAATAATGGTAACTTTGTTAAGTCAAACTATTGACTGCAAGATGTAATACAATATTATGATGTGCAACCACCTTTGAATGTTAAATTTGAGATCATGACATTTTGCACCCATTTAGGATTTCTGTGGTTGTAATAATTGGAACTAAGAATCATTTTCTGAAATTGGTATATATCAATTTTACTGGAATCTTCCCAAATTTCAAACATAATACTGTGTACAATAATTTTTTAAAAGGACATAAAAATGTGATTCTCTGCTATGATTAATACTAGTAATACAGTATTATGTAGATTTACATTAAGATCTTCCTATTTTCATTTTTCTAACCCTTCGATGCTTTTATTATTTTATTTTATACTGATAGCTTATTCTTACTGCTTAGTTTTTCCTGTAGTTTTCAGAGAAATTTCTCTAAGTTTTGAATTAGCACTTTAAAAGGAGGTGTGTATATATATTTAGGATGTAATAAAACTCAAACTGAGTACCCTTTTTAACATTTTTATTTAAATTATTTCACACAACATGTTTCAACTTAATGGTCATTTTCAAGTGTAAAATAAATAATTAAATTAAGTATATAATAATTCTTTAAATAAAATTGTAAAACATGTGGTTTTTGTAAATATTGATGAATATGGATAAGTGATATTTTTTAATAATAATTTTGAATGTTCAAATCAAATCAAAATTTCTTTATTACATGAACATTAAGTACAGTAATATAGTCAAACATGTAAAGCAAAAGGAAAAGTCAATTAGGTGTTTGTTGCATCCAGGAACTCCTCCAGGCTGTAGAGTGGTGTCTTAACAAGGAATTCTTGAAGTGATTTCTTCAGTGCCTTTCCAGTTAGCGATTGAAGGTCCTCTGGCAGTCGATTTCTGAGTTTTCGCCCTACATAGGATGGTTTTTTTTCAAAGAGGGCAGTTCGGTGGCGGGGCAGAACATATCTGGAGGCGTGTCGGGTGTTGTAGTCATGGAGATTGTTGTAAGTGTCAAAGTTGAGTCTGTCAACATGTAGCATTGTTTCGTATACATACAGAGCTGGTACAGTCAGAATGCCTAAATTTTGATATGCTTCTCTGCAGCTTTGTCGAGGCTCAAGATTGGCAAGGGATCTGATTGCCTTTTTCTGGAGGGTGAGTATCATTTTCAGGTTTCCATTAGAGCTGCCCCAGATGATAAGACCATATCTAATATGGGACTCTACCAGTGCGTAATAGGCAGCTTTGACAGATGCCTCAGTACCCACTGATTTGAGTCGCCTCATGACGTATATGCCTACACATATTTTATTCGAAATTGTGCTCACATGATGACTCCATGAAAGTGTATTGTCGATAGTTAAGCCCAGAAATTGTGTTTTATCGGCTACTGATATGTCTGGAATATTTGTTGGTATTTCATTTTTCCTACTGAAATGCACTTGCGTTGTTTTTTTAGGATTATTGTCAGATCATTCAGTGCACTGTATTTGATGGCTCGTTGGAGAGAAGTCAGAGAGTTAAGGGATAGTTCATCTACTGTGTCATTTTTTATAAGAAGGGTAGTGTCGTCTGCATACATTATGCAGTCAGTACTGGGGCTGTCAATGAAAGTAGGGAAGTCATTAGTCAGAAGGATAAAAAGAACTGGCCCAAGTACTGATCCTTGAGGCACACCTCTTGCTATTGGTTTTGGAGCTGATGTGTATGATCTGGTGATGCAAGATTCAGTATGCTGTACCTCCACAAGTTGTGACCTTCCTCGGAGGTAGCTGGAGAACCATTTATTCTCTATGCCTCTTACTCCCAGATTTTCCAGCTTTTTTAATATTAGGTCGTGTCCCAGACAGTCGAAGGCCTTGCTGTAGTCAAGAAATAAGGCTGTTACGTACTTTTCGTCATCTATGCTGTCGATTATTGATTCTACTAAGCTGATAATTGCTGATATGGTTGATTTTCCTTTTTGAAATCCATGTTGGTTGACTGTGATTAAATTGTGATGTTTAAGGTAGACCATCAGTCTCTTCAGAACAAGTTTCTCTATGATTTTTGCAAATGTAGATATTAGCGAGATGGGTCTGTAGTTCTGAGGGTCTGATTTCTTTCCTTTCTTGTGTTTCGGATAGACCTTTGACACTTTAAGTCTTGAGGGGAAGTGACCGTCGACAAAGGATTTGTTAATGATTGCTACAAGGGGTCGGGTTAATTCATTTGCACAGAGCTTTACACTCTTTGAAGAAAACTCATCTATGCCACTGGACGATTTGTTTTTCAGGCTGCAAATTGTTTGATTCACCTCTGTCCAAGTTGTTGGTGTCATGCAAAATGACTCTGGCATGGGGATGTTTAACAAGTTTGGGTTTTCTCCTGTCCAGCCAGGTGCTAGAGTGTTTATTTGGTTGTTTCGAATCTTATCAAAAATTGGGTTGGTATAATTCATTTGTGTATTCAATATGTTCACTGGATTTTCTTGTTGTGCTAAATATATATGTAATTCTTCTTCTGCATTCATTTTCTTGCCCTTTTTCATAAAATTTAACATTTTTAAGGTTTTCTTCAATTTTTGTGTATTTGTGGTCTGTAGAGAGCAAGTGTTCGGCGAAGGTAGATTTCATTGTAGTTGTGTTATAGCATCTGAGAGCTTGTTTGTGTTCTTGAAAGCGTATTTTGAATGGTCTTCCAGTTTGTCCAATGTAGTTTGAGATTTTTTATCTAACATTTTGAATATGCTGTTGCGTGTTGAGAAACTTAGTTTGTAATTTGTATTTTGAAAAGTTTTTCGAATAGCTTTGTTTAGGCTTGTGTTATATGGTACATTTATAAATTTGATTTTCTTTGGGTATCAATTTTATTTAAAGAATTATTATATACTTAATTTAATTATTTAATTTATACTTGAAAATGACTATTAAGTTGAAACATGTAGTGTGAAATAATTTAAATAAAAATGTTAAAAAAAGGTACTCAGTTTGAATTTACACTATCATAATTATTTTTTTAAATATGTTACTTTATACTCTTAGCATGATTTTAACTGAAAACACATATAAATTGTTATATATATGTGTGTGCGTGCGTGCGTGTGTGTGTTTTCAGTTAAAATCATGCTAAGAGTAATAAAGTAAGATATTAAAAAAATTAATTATAAGTTTAAAAAAATATCATTACACTTGCCTATGTTTTCCCACACCATATTATTACTAAGCATATGCCTAATTATCTTCTTGCCAAGAAAAGTTGAAAATTAAACTACTATCACAAACAAAAGTAATCTCAAATATATATAACTATTGAGATGTAAACAACACTACAAGCAATATAAACAGCTGTAGAGACTGGCTGAGCCTGCTCACTACTGGGCCGTCCTCAGCTGACCACAGAGATAAGATTTTCACTTGACGTTTGTTCAGTAAAATATAAGAAAACAATGACAATGTATGTGACACTTCAAAATCATAGACATACAATGTCGAATCTTACAATATTCGATTTCAAATGACCAAAAATTATTACATATCCTGTGATGTACAGTACGCTGTTACAAATTCTGTTACAAAGTGTAAAGAGCATCACATAACAGGTAAAACATGCCGAACGGTTAATTTACTTATCTCTTAGTTGAACCAATCAAATACAAAATTACACTTTACTCATATCTATATAACCAAATTAGGGGATGCAAGTAGTGATTTTTGAGTTCGAGCCGAGTCGTTGGCATTTTTTTAGAGTATCGAGTATTTACGGTAGGATTTCCTGTTCATCCAGGACAACTGTAAAAAGCAGACACCATCCTAAGCCTACATTAAGTTTAGCCAGATTTGTAAACATATACATCTTAACTGAACACAATAATTTTGATTTGTTGTTTGTAACTGTAACATTTCACAAATTAAATGTTTACTTCCTGCCTTCCTACATTTTTATGTGGCATTGTTTTGTTTAACCTTTTTCCTTAACTCATGACTAATATGATGTGAGAAAGTATATTATTAATTGACACAACGTAGATTATGAAGATTTTATCTGTTTACTCATATCACAGATCAGATTTTCTATGCAAGCCAATTAAACTGTTTCACAGCCGGTCGTAAGATATGTAGTTTCTTTATCCTGCAGCTCGTCTTAAGCCATTGGTCATAATAATAATAATACAATGTATTTAGATCACTGGTTAAACTCATATTATAACTGTTGTCTACTCTATTGAACAATATTACTAATTCAATATCTATTGAACAATTTTGTGAAGAAAATGTTTGCCACAATCTATGACTTATTTATTTATTGACACTGGCAGTGCACCACTCCAATGGACTCTCATCTTGAGCACCTTGGCACTTTATGGATTAATGTTTACTTTCTATATATTCCTCAGGGCATAACCTCGTTTTTATGTCATAACTGATTGAATGTGGCAAGAGACCCAATATTGTACATGTTGCAGTTCATTATTCTAATGTTATGAAATTTAGTTTATAAAAGTGTCTCTTTGTAATTTAAGTAATAATTGTTATGAAACATAAGTTTATTTATAAACGTTTTTATTTTTTATTTGTTTACATAATAGTAACATTTTCAATTTATTTTACGTCTGGCTGGTAGTGGCCCGTTCCCCTCCCACAGGCATGTGCCCATGAGGGGAACTATTTCCACCGTTTATATGATCTTTATATTGTAATTATTGTTTTTTGTGAATAAAAATGCTTATCTATCTATCTATCTATTAACATTATACAAGTCATCACAATTTTCTTCATTTTTAAACTCTTTCAATAAAAATATGTATATATATATATAGAAATATAAATTTTCTTTATTTATAAATTAGGTTAATTATTTATAATTTTCTTACAGTATGATTCCGTTAAGAATATTGTCGTTATTTATTACTGTATCATTCGAAACCAAACATAAATTGAAACCAAACATAAATTTTTCTCTTTTAAAAAAATATCAATATATTGTTTTAAATAGGCTTCATTGTATAATAGACGACTTAGTAGCCCCAAATAC